>VVHJ01040723.1:8826-23742 GCA_015107715.1 Tylochromis polylepis | reverse complement strand
GTGTGTGTGGGTTTTTTGGGGGGGGGGGGGGGGGGGGGGGGGGGGGGGGGGGGGGGGGGGGGGGGGGGGGGGGGGGGGGGGGGGGGGGGGGTGCGGCTCCAGCCCTGGGAGCCGCTGTGTTATGGCAATCACTGAACATTTGCGCAATAACGCACCCAGGCTGTGCTGCAGTTACTGTACTTTAGCATGAGGCTGCTGCTCATAAACATTGCACGATGGTTGCATCATATAGGAATAAAGTCGTGCAGCGTGGCATTTAATAAAGCTATCTGTCTTTACATCCAGTTATTCATCAGGGAGGGAGGGGGGAAAAAATCACAAACAGTTGTGGTTGTAGTTGTTTTTCATTTGAATGAGTTGCATTGAACTGCAGACAAATCCTGTGTTGTTATATAATCATTTTCACTACACCGAGTATAGCGATTTTCTGAGCAGCTGGAACTAAAACACATTTGTTTGACCTTGCTCAAATAAACAGAAGTGGGTTTGACATGATGTTAGGCAATGTGGTCAACCATCGGGTCCCCAGATATTTATATTTACAGCGTGGAGGTTCTGCAGAGCGCCTCCTCCTCATCCTCTGAAAGCTCAAAGACCTCTGAGTAAATCAAAGTGATCCTCTTCCCTGCAGCATACAGTAAGCAAATATGGTGTGAAATTAAGCAACAGCACATATCTGCTATATTTAACCGCACGAAACACACATGTAAAGCACACTGAACGCGGCACAGACCGTAAACCTGTAGGAAGAAATGGAGAAGCAGCTTGTTAATAAAAGGAATAACTGCACAGCCGAGACGGTCCATTCCAAACACATGTGGGCCCATTATACCGCGAGCTCAGCCAGTGCCCACAGCGGCCACAATGCAAGACATAAACAAGAATGGCCCCGCTGTTTGCATTCCTGGTGTTGGACATTTTAAGGCAGCACTGACAGCTCGGTGTAAAAATATATACAAAACAAGTACGGGCCGCACAGCTGGAAAATGTCATGCGGTTTAAAGCTGATGCCACTGTTTACTAAATCAACTTGAAATTCATTATCAGTGCCTGCGTTCTGCTGCCCTCATCTTCTGGTATTCCTCTCCAAGACAGCAAAAGAGCAGAGGGGTCAGCAGCTGTTAAAAGGGCTGAGGGTTCAGGGGGTGCTGCAGGCGTAACCCTCCGCCCATCTTCCAGTGCTCTAACGGGACCAAAGCACAACCACTTAAGAGCAGTAAGTGCACCCGTGCATCAAAGTTAAATCGCAAAACAAAAAGTTCTTTTAAAATCAACATGTGAAGCCATGTTAGTGTTTATTGCATTTTCTTCCCCCCCCCCAGTGTGGAGCTTTTTCTTTACAATTCAATAACACAGTTAATGATTTTTATAATTGAAACTCATTAAAACAAGCGAGTTCTGGTGAGCCACAGTGATAAAAACACTATGGTGCTTTCTACCATAACGAGGGTATTCAGAAAATTTGTCTCCCCCCCCAAACAACAAAAAACAACAAAAAAATCAATCAGTGACTTTTTAACCTCTAACGCACTGGTTCTCAAACTTTTGGGGCCTGAGACCATCGACAGGACAGAAATGTTTCCAAGAACCCCCTTTTAATCCTCCTAGTATTTAAATTACTACATGGGAATTATTTTTAGCCTATCTACGTCAGACACGTGGCGTAACGTGTCACAACATATCAGAGCTTCTGCTGGCTCATATTTAACATGGGTGGGAGTAAAGGGCACAAGATATTTGTTCAGATGGTGTAAATGTTCACATCTTTGTGGGTTTTATTATATAATGGTGCCCAATTAACGAATTCAAAGCAAATTATTATTTTAGTCACATCATCTATGTTCTAATATTGGCCAAAAGGCTGAAACGGTCGACATCAATTAGAACTTAATGATTTTGGTTTAACACCAGAGATTTATCAACTGGGAAGGCAAAGACTGCTCCATGGCTACGAACCTGGACCCCACTTTGAGAATGAGAACCACTGCTCTAACAGCAACATAACTGTAAATATACAAGACAAACACACAGTAAAGAAGCTCGATACATCAGTTTTAAATTGGATGAAATACATCACTGAATCTTCCATCAAGTAGGGCTGTCACAATATTGGATTTTCAATTAACAATTATCATTGTCAGACTGAATTAATATTATTGCAATATATATATATATATATATATATATATATATATATATATATATATAGAGAGAGAGAGAGAGAGAGAGAGAGAGAAACAGTTACAATGTTAATAACTTTGCTTACTGTGTGTTGCTTTTTTTGGCAAATAACGTCAACTTAAAATAAGTGCAAAGACTTCAAAAAGAGAGTCTGTAACCATCGCTGTGGAAACGGCACACAAAAAGAACAGTTCCACAGCTGTTTATGATATTATCACATGTGCATTATTGACGCTATATCAATATTACATTTTTAAATATCATGGTGAGCATAATCAAATATTCAAATTTTTTTTTTTTTTTAAATCTCTGCAAAACTGTTCATCAAGTTATATTTTGGCATTAAGGCCAACAGCACAAAAATAAATCACATAACTGTCTTTAAAGAACACACACACACTCTGTCCTTTAGATGTTGTGGTTCTACTTCAAAAATGTCACACCTGGGGATCCACGGAGTCTACTTACAGCCTCATGCACTCTGCCATGCATTAAAGCCGCATCCAATCATGCTGATGACAAACTGGCTGCTGAAATGTGCTTGCAGCATCTGAGCCTCATGTAGAGCTGGGACTGTAGGGTCTACAATCATGTGATTTGCTGGAAGAGCCCACCCTTCCCCCGTCTCCCCCACCCTCCCACCTCACAGGCCTGCCCCTGAGTGGCCTCTGCTAGGCTATGTTTCCAGGAAAGGGGCCTACTGGACAGGCTGTGAGGCCTAGGCAGGGAGACATTGGCTCATTGAGAAAAACAAAAACAGAGAGGGGCGGTGGGAAGACTCTCCTCTCTTACATAAGTCTGCCTCCATGACAGGGAGAGAGAGAGAGGAAAAAAAAAAAAAAAGTTCCCCGCCACAATGCAAAGAAAAACCTGTTCATCCGCCTCTGCGCAGCTCGCAAAGCCGAAGCACTTCAGCACTGGAATTCAAACAGTGAAACAAGCAGCGTTTGGCTCGCAGTTGCACAATAAGTTGCAACTCTTCTGACATACCACCACAGGCATGTGCAGCAGCAGCGAGTCTCAGCGCTCAGCGTTCGTTTTGTCTCACACGGTAACACTGCTTTCGGTGACGGCACACATGCATGATGTAAGGCTGCGTGTCCTTTAATGTGTTATGCTGTAAGCTGTGGTTGTGAAATGTTTACTGTAAATGAGAAGTCTCTCCTGAAGCCTGCAACACCTCTCTGTGGCTGAAAGAGAAACTGCAGTTTGAATTCAATTAAAAAAAAAAAAAAGGTCTCAGAGGGTTTGAAATGGTCCTGTTTCAAAATACTACTGCGGGGCTGTAAAACACATATTGCTGGGAGGTTTAATCTCGGATCTTCTGTTTGTTTACTGTATTTCTTGGATTGTATTGAAGCAACCTTTAGCGTTTGTAAACGAACTCCCAGAAAACTTTGATTTTTTGCACACATCCAGCGGCGTTTAAGAACAAAATTTGAGTCTGTTTACTGATAATTTACACGTTATTCTCCTATTTAATTATATTTTAGCTGATTTTGTTGCTCTATTTTATTTTTACATTTCTTTTTTCATCACCTCTCTGATAAATTCAGTTTCTTCAGATGCTTAAGGTCTAATTTTGTCATCTCAGTTGTTCACACTGGAAATCTGCACTGTTGCTTTTCTGAGCATAACATCCTGGATCCTTCCTCAGCGGCTCTTCCTGACTTCTTTTTTTTTGTCAGCGACTTCCTGCATTTGGGGAAGTTTCTCCTTATCTCTACTGCATGTCAGAAGATACTGTATGCTGCTGCGATTCTGAAGCTTCTCGAGGCAAATGTGTGATACTGAGTAAAAATAAAATGATATGTCTGCTGCAATCCAGCTCTTCACTGCCTTGTTGTTGAAAGGCAATTTTGAAGGCATGAATTTGTCTTTAAAACTCCCTCTTGAATGTGGAATCACTGATTTTAAAAGCCTGGGTATTATTTGTAAATCAAGTAAAAAAAAAAAGAAGTAATTTATCATCAGATTCAATCTGTTCGGTTTCTTAAAAAAAGTCCTGACATGTTTTCTGTTATATTAAGTCCTTCAAAAAATGATTGCAAACATCTGTATCTGACATCTGTAAACCTGTCAATCCTTAAAACTCACCTAAACTTTTCACAGTCAGTATGTTACCTTTTGATAAGGTTATAGTGACAAATACATTTGTTTCTTCATTACTAAAAAAAAATAATCTGTACAGCACCAACCAAACGTCAAAGTTCATCTGAAAGTCAGCAAACGTCTCGTGTAAGTAAATTGGGAGTAAAGAAGACTTAATCTGAAGCTAAGCACAGTCAGTCAGGTTGTCCACAGCTGCACCTTTGACGCCACTGTCATGAGTCAAACCCGGGCTGCCGCTGGATCAGCACGGTCGTGTCGTTCCCTCTCCTGGTGCTCGGATCGAGCCAGGACACCCCCAGAGCGATCAGACATAACCATACCTGCAGCACAAAAACAGACAGATTAAAAAAAACAACCCCAAAAACCCCCACACACAAAAAATAGGTTTACAGAATGAATTGTCCAAGTTATGTATCACTTGAGAAAGCATTCAGACCCGCTGGAGAGCCTTCAGGACATGTCCAAGACTGTCCTTGAGTGGACTAGCCAAAGACCAGATTTAAACCTCACAGAAATCTGTGGAGATGAAGATGGCGGTCCAAAGATGCTTTCCCATCCAGCCTTGAAAAGTTCAAGAGGATCTGCTGGAAAGAAAACTGCCCAAATCCAGGTGTCCAAATCCTGCAGACACTCTCCCAAAAAGATTTAAAGCTGCAGCTGCTTCTGACGGAGCTTCTCCAAAGTACTGGGTAAACAGTGCTGTTTATGTCCTGCTCAGTAACACAGACACTTTCTAACATTTAAAAAAAATAAAATATTTTTATTTTGTCATTATAGGCTTTTAAGCTTATAACAAAAGAAGTGTTCATAAAGTGAAGGGGCCTGAATACTTTTCAAAGTGCCTGCATAACTTTAAATATAAAATAACAAAAATTAGAGGATGCAATGCAAAAGGAACAAAATTACCCAAACATACAAGAGCGATATACACTGACAAAATTTATTCACACAATCACTTTTTATTTGGTCTAAAAAGCTTAGTATGATATAGTAGATATCATTTAGCACACCACAAACTGGCATCTTGAAATCGTTTTTTTGTGTAAAAAAACAAAACAAAATCAAGAAAAACCAAAGAGACAAAAAACTACAAACACTAACGGCTACGAGGCTAGAAGCAGTGTATTGGTGGCATTTCCGACCAAAACTCCAAATGTCATCAGCTGAAATCCTTCTGTGCATCCACCTGGTCATGCTATAGCTTTGGCCTGTATCTGCACACCACTTTACAACCCACCTCCACTCCAATTCTTTGATTTGACTTTTCTGACTTAAACAACCTCAAATCTATTGCCACTGATGCCTGCTCTGTTCTGTGCTGCAAGAGGTCCCAGAACAGAACCAAACTGGCAAATGTGACAACACACGTGACAATATCTGGCATTTTTGTGCAATTTATTGACACAAAAGTTAAAAATATGACACAGTGTTTCGGGGTTAAGATGTGGTGATTGATTCATATTGTTCATTTATACAAGAAGACATTACAAATTAAAAGTTACCTGCAGCTACCTGAGCTGCCTTTGGGTGTTTTTTTCCCTATATTTTGTACAGTTGCTGATGGAAAACAGTTAAAGATGGACCCAGAGATCAGTTCTCGTGTAGATTAACATTTGATTGGCTGGTTAGTTAACTAATTACTTAAACATGCCACCACGATAACAGTGCTTAACTGTAGAAATGCATTGTGCATTTATGTGTGTGTCATCACTGGGCTCTGGCATGTAAAAAGTAAAAGGTCCATTGTACCCACGGCCACACCTCCTCACCGAGGTAAAAGTTTTGGTCCCTTCTTTGTTCAGAGTTGCTCTGAGAATCACTCTGAAGTTGGAACTCCTTGTTAATATTTTTAGGCTAAGTTAGGAGCCCTGAGAAAATTCTCTGAATATTTGTGAAAACACGCTCTGACTGTTAAATGCCCAAGAAGTTAAAATTCACTCAGTAAAACAAAGCTAAACCCTGCCAAGAACAGCTCCCCGACAACCTGCTGTTACCTACCAAGTATCCCACAAACACCAGGTATGCTATGGACAGGAAAGCCGACAGCACGTATAGCCACACGCTGCCCAGCGTGCTCACGTAGACTACGACGAAGTACATGTTGATGGCACACACGATCAAGATCACCAGTCCGCCTCCTATCTTAAATACCCTGCAGAAAGATAAGGACGGGTGAAGTTTAAAGGCAGGTCCGCTCCAATAAAAGTTCAGAAGCTGTGTTAACACTAAAACAGCACACAAACAACACATCAGCTGTTGAAAATAATAGATGTTATGGGTTTTTTTTGAAAAACCGATGCCCCAGTTGGATTTAAAAAAATTAAGTCGGGGACAAGAGTAAGGTTTAACTGTTGTTTCATCTCAGTTTGAAAACTAAGGAGACTTTCTGCTTTCGATTTGAAAGCCAAATATTTTCAGATTCTTGCCTGGTATAAAATTTCAGCTGCTCAGCACTTCCTTTGCTATATTTTTTATTTCCTCATGCTTGGCATGTCTGGAAACGTGCAGAACATGGTTTAGCATAGACTTGCTAAAGTCTGCAGGGCAGCTTATGTTGCTCCAAAACCCACATACATCATTAAGCACTGATGGTGCCTTTACAGATATGCAAATTTCCCATGCCGTGCGCCCTTTTGCCCCCGTTTCCCTTCACAGATACAAACTTTCCAATGTTGATGATACACAGGATGGTCAGGCTCTCCACTTGGCCACAGTGCCTCTTAAATAAGCCCTGAACAGGCGTTTCTTGATCGTGTTTAGAGCTGTCTTTTTGCCTGCATGGTGGACATTTAACTTTATATTTGTGGACGCACCACTGAAGGTTGCACAAGTGTGTCTGAGGCCATGCAGAGATTTTGACTGCAGCATTGTGTCTCTTTTTAAACTTTTCCCTTGTATACAGAGATTTCTCTGAGATGATGAATTCCTCAATGTCTTTTCAATTTGATGTTGAAGAAAATTATTTCTGAATTATTAAACAAATTGCCCTTGCAATCTCTCACAGAGTGTTGAACCCCTTCTCATTTTTACTTCTATAGTCTCGTCCTCTCTGGGGTGCTCTCTGTGTAATTTTATACTTATGTTACTAATTAGCTGCATTTGTACTCAGATGATTCATCACATGCTTTTTTAACTCATTTTTTCCAGTCTTTTGTAGCTCCCATTCAAGGGTGTTGCTGGTATCAAATTCAAAAGAAGCTTATATTAAAAAAACAAAACAAACAAAACAAGCAACCCCCCCCCCCCACACACACAATTTCTCAGTGTCATCACTTTTCATTTAAATATGAGCTATAAATGATTCGTATTTTGCTTTGTTTAAATTCATTTGCGCCGCTGACTTTTTTGGGAGCAGGGTTATAATAAAAACAAGCAGGTTTGATTTGATTTACTTACAGTCCATTGGCAAACTCGTTCATGAGAGATGGCAAACTGGTAAACGTGAGGATGGGAATGAGGGCGAATGGCAGCTGGGAGAGAAGAAGAAGAAGATGTGTTACACTAAATGATCCCACTTTGCTTTCACGCCAACTGTTAACCTCTTCGTCCACTGGGAGGTGCAGAGGGACGTCTTTTGGCACATCTGGAGCGATTTTGTAAAATTTTCCCCTTTTAGCTACCTCTGTGTCTGCTTGTACTTATAGTAAATTTTTAAGTAGAATACTCAGGTAATGAAATAAGGAAGTTCAAATCAGTGAAAAACAGCTCATTTTTACTATTCTGATACTTATTTAGCTGCTTTCCTGTATTTATGGGCACTTGAAGTGCTGGAGTTCATTGGCAGATGTTTTCCTTTGTTTGTCTCTCTGTGTTGTCTTGCAGGCTCCTGGTAGGCAGAGCTAATCAATGAAACTGGCAGCATTTAAGTCTCGGTCTTTGCACTCTGTCCATTCACACAGCACTGTGTCATTTAGTTGATTGGCTTTGGCCTGGTTATTTTAGGTTTTACACTACACATTACCATACACCAAACACTGAATAAAATGAACACACCTCATATGTATTGTGTTGAAGTGATATCTACTGAAGTTGAACTAGGGCTGGTCTTTGATGTAATACCAGTCCGTATCACAAGATGGTGCAGCAAATGAATGGAATCTTGATTTAGTTTTTAAATAATTGTGTGTTTTGAGTTTTTACAAAGATCTTCTTATTTATTTATTTCTGCTGCAGGGCTGACGCGCAGAGATATACAACTACATTTAGAATTATATCAATTAACTCAACCCCATGCATGCCTTTGGACTGTGCGAGGAAGCTGGAATACCTGGAGAAAGCATGCAAACTCCACACAGTGAGGCAGTGCTGCGAGGCAGCGGCGCTAACCACGGCACCACCAGCACATTCCAATTATGGCCGCTTCCAAGGGGACAGTAATCTTAGCTTTGGGAAAGGAACCTGTGGTTTTAGGCAGGTGTGGTTGACACGGGGGTGACACTCCTGCAACACTTTGCATGCACAGGAGGAACAGCGAGGTGGAGGTGTCCCTGGCTTTATATGAGCGACTTCATGGAGGAATGAGGCATCTTAAACACATTTCCTGTGAAACTGACCCACACCCGTTTTCACACCTGGGCTCGTGTGATTAGGTAGAGGATCCACAGGGGGTCCATGACCCTCTTGGGAGACACTCCCATAAGGCTTTAAATCTGGGACTCTCCACCATTTGCTCTTAGAACTGAAGAAGCTTCTCGGATGAAACGTCTTCAAGAAACTTAGAGAAGTCCAGACGCTTTTCTTTCCGAGCTCCTTAGACTACCATGACCTGGATGAATGAGAACCTTCACAGACATATCTTCCTGTGAAATTGCTGCCCCCTGGTGGTGAAAGTTCTGGAGAGGGAGATTACCTTTAAATATTACTAGTTATCAACTATTTGTTAGTTGACAGCAAATAACTAACTAAAAGCTGTATTAATCATCACTTTTAGAATACTGAATGTAAAGTATTACTGTTAAAATTTTAACAACCCTACTTATTCAAAGGTTTTTCATTATTTTGTACAATGTAGAGCAAAACTGAAGACTTTAGTGGTCTTAAATGGCACAACTGGATTTATTTAACTTTACACAGTATCAGCAAATTCTTAAACAGCTTCATGAGGTTGTAAATGCTTTTGGTTAACACATGAGCCTCCGTGTTTGAGACCCAATGTTATTCTGGATCATAAAGCTAGTGTTGGTATACAGCTTATTGGCCCCCTTTGATCAATTTGGTAGTCAATATTATGGCAAGAATGGAACTATGGAAAAACAAACAACAGTTGACCTGATTAAAAATTTAATGGTCATTGCTTAAAAAAAAAAAAAAATCTCTAAATTGGCTCTTGATAAGTTCAGAAGTTTGAGCACTGGAAATCAATATTTCAGACTAGAGCTCACATCAGAGCACTGATGATTCCTTTATGATAGAAATGCTACAAAGAAACAACCTGAGGAAGACTGAGAAGAAGAAGAAAACTTGGAGGAACGGATATTAGACATCTGGATGAGTCCAGATGTGAGCTCTGTGTCTTTGTGAGGCACAGTCAAGGTGAACGGCTGTTATCTGCATGTGTGGTTCCCACTGTGGAGCTTGTGACACGGTTGGAGATTTATTGAGAATTCAAGGCAACACTCGAACAGCATGGCTACCACAACATCCCACAGCGACACGCCATCCCATGTGGTTCATGCTCAGTGGGGCCATAATTTGTTTTTCCAGCAGCACCGTAAGAACTGCTTGACCAAGAAACAGAGTGATGGAGTGCTCCATCAGGTGACCTGACCTCTACAGACACCTGACCAAAACCCAGCTGAGAGAGTTTGTTTGACAGCCAACAAATCTTTCTTCATCAATAACTATTGCATAGTTTTGATGTGTTCAGTATTGATGTCTTGAAGGAATAAGTGCCCAAACTTGTATTTTTTAAAAGGGATGTGGTGTTCATTTGATTTTAGGCGCTTGTAAAGTTGAGGGGAATGGAGGAGTAAATTAAACCCCCCCAAAAAGGATCGATCCCACATTTCCCAGAATGCAGCTCATGTTTTTCCATTAAAACCTCCATGCCCGCTGCCTTTATAATCCACAACCCCAGTTTGTAACTCTGGTTTTCCTTTTAAGAACAACAGCTAACACCTTGCGCTGAGAAAAAACCCTGACAAAGACTTCAGGTTTTTGTTCCTCACATGATGAAAACCTCCTCCAAACACATATTCCTAGACATGTTATTACAGCTCAAATGAGACACGATGAAGGTATTTATACGCAATGTCGTATGATGTATGCACAAGCAAACATTTTCCCACCCTAGTTATGGAAAGAGTGAAAATGCTTCTTTACACCTGTTTGCCGGACACTTGTTGTTATACTGATAGGTTATAATGATGCACAGCTGCAGTGTTTGTAGCTGCTGGAGTCAACACTTTGAAGAAATCTCATGTATAAATTAATGTGCAGTGATGCACAGTGATTTCAATTGAAGAGGCTTAATGCCTTTAAGCTCTTTTGTGTTCATTTATCAGTTTTAAGATGTAGTACTACACATGACCAGTCCCACTATGCAGACAGCGGTACAGCTGAATTTTTTTCCTGTAATTTTTTCCCTTTCTTAGCTTATCTGAGCATGCATCTGTCCTAATGCACGCTCACTCATCCAGGTAAGGAAATCCCAGAAAGCCGATTCATCTGGATGGAGCAATTTCAGTGGGAGTGATGAAATGTTTCTCCCACTGAAAACGTCCAGATGACATATTGCTGTTTTTAAGCAATAAAGATTGATGATCATTATTTATATTTAACTGTTTTCACACACTGAGCAGCACAAACCATGATGAGTAAACTTGACTTATAATGGCGAATAACACCTGAAACGTTTTCACCGCTGTTTTTGAATTTATCAGTGAGAGAATAACAATCACCGCCTCAGTATAAGGAATAATAATCATAGCATCAATATGATATATAAGGACTCACAAATGCCAGCAAATTCCTGGAGGAAGATTTTCCTCCAGAATTCCTGCTTTGTACAAAGAAGTGCAAAAACTAGAGGGACAAATATGTTTGCCCCTGAAAAAAGAATCACCACAACAAATAGCAGGGACCCACGAGCGGGAAAAAAAAAAAAAATCCCAGCATTTTATTTTTTTCCTATCGGCTGGCACGGCATATGAACGTTCGGGACAGGACCGCATTGTAATTAACACGTATGCACCACACCAGACAAGCATACATATTGGGCAATGACACTGGCCCCTTACGTAAGTTGCATCCGAGGCTCTACAAAGTTCTCCACAGAAGTCTAAATTCCGCATTAACTGTGTCAGACTGGGTTTTTTTTGTTGTTGTCTTGGATCAGTATGACATCGCTGGGAGGGAATATCCCTAACATAGTCATCTCAGGAATACAGAAACTCCGTCCATCTACCGCTCAAAGCTTTTGTTTGTGTGGTGCAACCAATCAGACGGAAGTCAGCTTAAAGGTAGAGGCGCTAAAGCTACTTAAAGCTACTCTAGTAGACTCCGGGGAAAAATATACAGAAATGGAACAGAATGGGTTCCTTTAAACAAAATAAAGTGGTTAGCATGTATCAAAGTAATATCCACATGAATACCTGGACCTAAGGTTTACCTGCTTTCCTTGGGGACTGTGAATCAGTGTATATTAAGTATGCAGGAACATTAATTATACACAAATTAAGTAACAAAGATGTCTTGCAACTCATTTGTGCTATATATTCAATATTTGTGAAGTAACTGGACCCAGGCTGGTAACATTTTATTCAGTACAGAATAAAATGTTACCATTTCCTTCGTACTGCATGATTACATCTGAAGCAACTGGGTCAACCCTGTTTCTTTTTTCCAACGAGGCATTCTTATTGCCACTTTGGTAGTCTTAGCTTATCATTTCACGATAAGATTTGCTGTGAGTACATTTGACCAATCTAGAACTTGATCCAAAACCTGAAAACCAGTCCTACTCGCTTGTGCATTTAAGTTATGTTAATGACCTTAATGCACTTAATAAGAACAGCACTACAAAGACAAATAAGCCTAAAAGATAAGTGGTGCTGTTGGCGGATGGCTGAATGAAGCTGAACTGGTTTTAACCTCTGTCTGACCTGCATGCTCTGCAGCACGTTCAAGAAGTCATTCATGCCCGTCAGGTGCTGCACGTCCTGGAAGATGGCCACCAACAGGGTGGGAGTGATGGCAAGCGAGCGGGTCAGCAACACCCGAGCGAAACGTGACCAGCGCAAGTTTAAGAAGCCCTGAGGGAAGGAGAACAAATCAGTCAGTGACATTTACAAGAAAACGGGGCTTGTTTACAAAAGATTTAGTGAAGCAAACCGACTGCAGCTGTACGTGATTATAAGTAAATTACATGCAGGAGCTTTTGAACAGGCCAAATAAAGGGCTCAAGTAAAGAAAGAATGGGAGAATATATTTGTGTTAAAAGGAAGAGTTAATGCTGACATTTCCACTGTTTGAGCTTTACATGTGGTTTTTGTTCACATCTGGTTCTTCCTTTCTCACTGACCTCCATGACAAACTGGCCGGAGTATGTTCCAGTCATGGTGGAGCTCTGACCAGCTGCAAGGATCCCCACGGCCCATATGTAGAGAGCAGCTGGGCCAAAGAAACAGCCGAGCACCACTCCCTGTTACAGACACGCAAACACAGATGACAGTGGATAAAAAAAAAAAACATGCTCAGTGCAGACCCACTCTGCTGCCACTAAAACCGGAGAGGGAGTTAAGAATAAATGCATGTTAATGCCATTGTCATCGTTTCCTGCAGGGCTTGAATTCAGATGATCTCAGAAATATTATATAAAATACAATCATGTCATTATGTGCTCCAAATTTGACTTGTTCATGTGCTCTTAAGTTTTACTGAATAAACTACACATAGGCTACAAACACACTGAGTTCCCTTTGCGAGCAGGGTTGTCAAACACACCACTTTTTTTTTTATTAGTGAAAAAATACAACAATTTCTGTGAATTCACGGATAACTTCTGTTTTTAATTACCGGATAGGAATCCTTTATTCCCTACGGTGTAAGCCCAATGAGCTGTGCTGATGGGTGTCTTTGATTTATTACAGCAATATTTCATAACAATGGGGAAAATGACATAATATATGGTAATCGAATGTGATGGACTGACCCTAGCTGGATAATCAGCAAATAAAACAAGCGATTGGTTGGATGAATGTTCTGATGTAGCAACACATGCATGAATAAGTCTTTAAATTTAAAAGGAAGAAATGACACCGAGCTTTTCTATTCGCTTTCTGGGCGGTAGCTGGAGATCAGTGATGATCCTCAGCAAGCGCTCTGAGTCAGTTTGACACAGGAGCTGATGATAGCGCTTTGTGCAATTTAAAGCTCTGTGGCGAAATCACACATGCATATGCAAGTATAAGTACGTTCAGACCAAACATGTCCACATGGTTTCTGAAAAAAGCCACAAATATTTTCCCTTAAAAGCCAACAGGACACGGAGGAGTACAACCGAGTTGTTACTTTTCTCAAGTTCGCTTGCGCCTTTTCTTGTACTGCCACTACATACGGTCACTTCATTAGATACACCAGTTCGACTGCTTATTAAGGCAAAGATCTAACGAGCCAATTAAATGTTAGCAGATCGATGCATTCAGGAAGGGTAAAGACAACTTGCTGCTAAACACGTTGTGATATAAATAATAAACAACCATCTCTTGTGTTTACAGAAAGTGGCCTGAAAAAGAGAAAAAATATCTAGTAAGCGGCTGTTCTCTGGGGGAAAATGCCTTGCTGATGCAACTCAAGTTACAACCAAAGTATGCAGAATAGCATCTATGAATGCACAAGAAGATAGCTTTCAGCAGCAGAAGACCACACCGGTGCCACTCCTGTCTGCTAAGAACAGGACACAGGCTCAGCAAAACTGGGCAATAGAAGAAAAGCGTTCCCTGATCTATGAGTCTTTATTTCTGCTGCGGCATTCGGTTGGTAGATGTCAGTCCAACAGATGTGATTGAACGGACGATTTGCATCAACTGTGTAACACTATCATGTGAATATGGACCAAAATCTCAGAGGAATGTTTCCAGCACCTTTTTGAATCGCCGAAGGAAGAAAACAAAGTTCTCATTTTGTGCAGATCAAAGCTCGCAGACACGTGTTCGCCTCCAAATGTGTCACCTGGTCTGAATTTGCATCAATTCACATCTTTGCACAGACCTCGCATTTAACTGTTGTTCATCACTGATCTGAACGAGAATTCCAGGAAGCATTAAAAATAGCAATTCAGAGATGCACGAGGAGATGACCTTAAAAGTTTTTGTATAGCTGGAGTCTTATAACTTTATAATCGCTCTCCATTTAAACACGTGGACATGCTTTTTGTGTTCAGGACTGTATGAGCAAATGTGCTGTGAATATCCGAGAGGCGTGCATTCAACAGTATCTTTACTTGTTTATCTGTAAACCACAATAAGAGCCGATCTGAATAACTGACTCACGTTTGGTTTGTTATACATTTAAAACGGGCACAGACTTTTCTTATCATGTTTTCCAGTAAAAAGCATAAAAGTTTACCCCTTTGTAGATGTCCACCTTGAGAGTTTCATTATTCAGAGGGAACAGGTCTAAATG
>VVHJ01040721.1:14182-29409 GCA_015107715.1 Tylochromis polylepis | reverse complement strand
GCAATGTGTTTGTTTGTTCATTAAAATTGTATTCCTGCATCACCTCAAATTTGCCCCCTCGCTCTGTTATCAAGTGATGCTTACAAGGAACCGAATTCAAATACACGACGCAATTTGCCGCACCATAAGTGTTTTTTGCTTAATTTGAAATGATATGATGACATGTCAGAGCATTGCGGGGACAAATATCGACATTATTTCTCAGCGAGAATTTTCAACAGTGTGCCTGGTTTCACCGCAATGATGTGCTATCAAAACAGAAGCAGAGTCACTTTGCATATTTCTTTTCTTTTTAAATATACAAAGAAATGATAAACCGTTTGTAAGACAGGAACTGTTATTAATTGTTTTTCACTGCAGTGTAGAATCTTTGTGTTCACATCTGGTTTGCAGCGGTGTGAAGTGGGTGTGCTACACAGTACTGGCATGCATAAATGAACCATCAGGTTTTGTGTTGAAAGCAGCCGTGCCAGAATTAGCCCCTGTGGCTCCTGATTAGAATTGCTAATACCACTGACTATAATTAGTGAACATTCTTGGATGTTGTATGTCAGGAAACCTTTGCCCCTTCTGAGAGCTAACCTCCATCTCTGGATTTTCTCTGTCCTAGGTGCACCATGCTATTCAAAACCCCCGTCCCTGCTGGGCCCGTACCCTCGCAACCCACCCTTTGACTACCCCTGGGGCTTCAACCCCTACCTCCCAGGGGCCTTCTCTCTCAACAACTGCCCCAAACTGCCCCCTGGCTCCCTCTACCCCTCCCAGTTTTACCCCAACCCCTTGCAGAGCAGCCTTTCACAGCTGCCTCACCCCTTCTCCTCCCTGCTCCCGCCTGGAGAGGCAGGTGGGGGTGAGAGGGGAGCAGCGGGGCAAACTGGTGGGACAAACGGCACAGCGGGCGGTCAGCCGACCAGACTCTGCCTGCCGCCGTACCAGGGCAGCCTGTCGATGGGTCGGACAGACATTGGCAGCGGGACGACACTGGGAGAAAGGGTGGAGCCCAATCCTCCGGGTATGGGGCTGAGCTTGGGCCTGGGAGCGGTCAGCTTAGGAGCCGGCACTGGGACAGACCAGCAGAGCCCCACAGAGAGAAGAGGAGGGGTGAAGCAGGACCCAGAGTCAGACTCAGACCTGGAGATAACAGATCTGAGCGACTGCAGCTCAGACAATGAAAACGAGCATGAATTTGGCATTCGGAAGGAATCCAGCCATGCGAACCGATCACAGCTTGTGTTAGATGGGAAGAAAGGAAGCGTGTTGCCTCCTGTCTCCTCCCTTCCTCCACCAGTGTCCCCACATCCACTCAAGAGCCTGATGCCCATTACTCCTCCTCCCCCATCCCTGCCTAGGTCACTCTCACCGTCCATGACTCTGCATGAAAGACACAGGGAGACAGAGACTCTCAAACTGATACACAGCTAAGACATTTTCTGATGTGTCCACCATCTTGCCAGTCTATGGTCTGATAACTCTCTTCTTCTCTCCTTTTGTTTCTCTGAGATGAATTTTCCACTTTAAATCATCAGATCTTTTCCAACCCTTTTCCAGGAAAGGCAGTTAACTTCTTTTACTTCTAAAACTGCCATTTTCCTGTTTGCTGTGCAAGTTTTGAACTTGCCAGCAGTCCATTACACTACTGATTCATCCATCTTAGAATATATGGGGTGTACAGTTTTTAGAGTGTCGGCTGTCTCGTCCTTTTTATTTTGATCTCTCGCACCAAATGGTTTGTAGACTTGCTTTATGCATTGCCAGCAGTAGTCTACAAATTGCTGTCTGCAGCTGAGCTATGAAAGAAGGCATCGAGGTGGGAAATTACAACACAGCAATTCCTGCCTTGACAAACATTAACAAACAACATCCCTAAACTAACAGAACAACAAATGATGCTCAGATCGATCCAATTTTACAGATTTGTCCTGTAATTCTACAGATTTAGACTATAAATAATTACTGTGGCTTTTAAGACATGGTCAAATACTGCCACCTAGTGGTTCTTTCACTCAGCGTCGTTTTCAAAGAACTGCAATTGTGAGTGAAGCTACTGCCCTGAGTTCATTTTGCACAATTTAAAAAAAAAAAAATATATATATATATATTGTTTATTGTGGGTTAATTTAAATGTTAACAATCCATCTGTTCAGTAGTGCTAACTGTGACAGTCTGTGTGTATTTACTTTGTCTTGGTGCACATTTTCTAACAGGAAAGAAAAAGAGAGCAGGAGGGAGCTGGACCAATCTAGAATTTGTATGAATATTTCTGTATATATTTTAATATGGTGTACATTACATTTAATTATAATTCACTATGATAAGATTTAGCTGTATTGTTGTGATTTTATTCAGTATTTAAACATGTTGGAAAATTATAAGCTTAGGTGTATCAAAATTTAAATTATTAATGGCAGAAGATCTGCACTCTGAAGATTTTTTTTTTTAATGTTGAGGACAGAGCTCACGCTGGGATTTGTCTCTGATTTACTCAACCCCAGTTAATTGTGCCCTTTGGTCATTTTGTTCTTGCCAGATGCCCAGTGTACAAACCCTTTGGGTTCAAAAACATGCCGGCAGACTTATTTTTCTAGTTAGCATTCACCCAATGTACCTGTACTGTAATTAATCTAATGTGAATAATATTGGTCTTTGCATTTTCTTCTTTAAATCCTCCCCTCCAAAATCTGTTTTGATTATTTTTCAATCGATTCTTTTTGTCCATGCCAGCAGCAGAGCAATTTGTTTTGCTTGAGGACACTAAACAGTGTGTGTGTGTGTGTGGGGGGGATACTTGCAAAAAAACTGTACCTTTCTTCTCCCCAGATCTTATGACCAACATCCTTTCTACAGCCCTGTTTCTCAGCCCAGAGTGAACAGTGAATCATATTGTACAGTTTCATAGCCTTTATGCTGATGGTTTGTCAAACAGTGGCGGTATACCAATTAGTTGTGAAAGCTCTATTGTAAAGTTAATGTAAAACTCTATGTTTGTTGAGTTGCTGCAGGAAAGGCCTCCAGTCACCTCCACAGGAAGAACACTAACAGCTGTAAATACTGTTTCCTCGTGTGTGTGCGTATGTGTGTGTACACATCCAGAAATGACAATGCAGTGGTTTTACCTGTCATCTTTCTTTGTTTTACTGTAAAGAGGAAAAATGGAAAGTGCAAAAAGAAGAAAAAGAGTAATATCTTCAAAAGCAATAAATATTATTCTGGATAGCGGACTGTTGACTGTGTTGTTGAAAGGATTCAAAAACGACGGGTGTTTCATACATCACATTTCTGTCACAATCTGTGGAAGTCAGGTTAGTCAGTGAATCCGTTGTTTACAAAAGCAACTTTTTCTGCAATGTTTAAACATTTGAGCACATATTATTATATTATATTATATTATATTATATTATATTATATTATATTATATTATATTATATATCACTGTTGCTATTTTAGGATGTGATAGATAATTCTCAACAATAGATAACTGTTAGAGAGAAAATAGCGCTTCGCTGATACAAATAATGATTTGTGATTTTTTCCTGCATTGGTGAAAAGCCTGATGATATCACAGCAATCTGATATGGATTACCGATAAATACTTTGTCCACATTTAATTAGATTTATTTATATATACAAATTGAAAGCATCGATTTAAAAAGTAAGGTAGTCAGTTGTGTCTCTTAAACTGAAAAAGCACAGTAACTGCACACCATGCCAATTTAATTTTGACTTTTCTTTTCCAATGAATAATTAAATCTTGTGTAAATTCAGAGATGTCTGCCCAAACTTTTCGTTACTTTTTGTATTTAACAAATTGTTTACCTGCTTTTCTTTTAGATTGGCTTTTACAAGCTAACAAAATGCAGACAAATGAGACATTACAATTACACATGCAGAAGGTGTTATCACCATTTAGATGTATATTTTAATCTTTTAAAGATGATTGTTAGAATGTTTTACATATGCCATATATTCCAGTTAATGATAGGAAAAGTATTCTATTCAGGGAATGTAAATATTCCAAACTGTTTGTCTGCCATCTACAAACTTCCCTTTTATTTAAAGGGAATTTATATAGCATTCAGTAATAACACATATCATACTGAGGCACTTTCAATGAACCTCATATTACAGAGAGGAATTTAATTACTCCCACTTAAGCTCAGTCAGCATGTGAAGAAAAATATATATTAAAAAACCCACCTCACTATCAAAAAAGAAACGTCACTGTGCTTGTGATAATCACTGGTAATCACTAGACAAAACGTTGCAACTGTACATTTGTAATTGTCATTATCTGTAACTAAATTTGTTACATTTTTTAAATTTGTTTGACAAATACACAAGGAGTGGGGTTGCAGAAAGAGAGGGTGTCTATTAGAAAGGCATCCAACAGAAAATAGTAACATCTTCATTAAACTGCAGATCATTTAATGTGTATGTGGCATCCACATCATGTGTGCATCATTTACCACCAGATTTACTAAGAGTTTAGGCCTCACCAATTTTCTGCGTTAATCTAGGGAGAGACTAAACTAATTTTCACAGAAGTCTGTCAACCTGTAAAAAGATTTAAAGGTCAGAGAGACTTTATAAGCTGAGACAGTACAGGTAAAGCCATGTATTATTGATTCGGTGATCAATCTGGGGATATTATTTGCTTCTACAATATGTGTTTTTTTCAGACTAGTGACACAAAAATTTCCCAAATACACATTTAAGGGTTTATTTTGCTACAGTTTTTCTATTTATGTAACACAGTGCATATTAAGCAGACAACATATTTGTATATGTAAACACTTTACTCGTGTTACAAGTTGCAATTGCCTTAACGTAAGAAAAAACAAATCTGCTAAAACTTTATTGTTGGATATATTTGGAACATTTACCTTGTTTACCTCAGGGTCAAAAAATTCTCGATGTAGAGCAAAATAAATAAATATAAATTCATTCATTCATTCATTAATAATATTTTTTGGAACAATGAACATACAATTGGTCAGCTAATTCTGATGGAGATATAATCTGACTGCCAGATATTGAAAGCGTGCTTTCCAAAGTAAATTCTGCACCTTAAAATACATTCTGTTTTACTTTAATTTAGAAAAGCCAATAGCCATATTATGTAGACGATATCACAGCATACGTCATCGTGCCGTCAGGTGTAGATTGGTTGCCTGGTCGTTACCATATTTGTCCACAGTGTGGAGCCAAAAGGCTGGAAAATAAGTGAAGGCTCGAGAAAACCAGGGAGAAAAGTTTGATTTGAGAGTTCAAGTCTGTAAAATAATAATAATTCATATTAATACTTAATTTCCCACAGACATATTTCCCTCAGACATCTCTGATCTCTTAGACTCGCAGTAGTGAATATAATTTTTTTCTAGGCAGATATGGGATTGACACCGTCCTACATATCAATAATTTATGCTTTACATGGTCGATCTTTGTCCAGAAAATAATACACAAATTTTTTTTTGAAAGAAAAAATAGTTTTGTTTTTGCTGCAACACTAATTATAAAAGAAAACTCAAGAAAATGGGGTTTAACAGGTTTCCTGTAAGTAGCGGAGTGGTTGTATAAATACTAGACATTGAGAGGAAGGGTTTCATTTTGTATGGTGCTAATAACAGTTTCAGGTGTCTCGTCTAGATCTTTCTAAATGATGCCCATTTTTACAAAACATGAACGGTGCATAAACACTGCTAATAAATTCTGTTGTGTTGCACAGAGTAGATTCTTAATGGGGACAGGTTACTGTGTAACACAGTGCGGAAACAAGCCGTTTGTACGGGTTACTGTTACATTTTTATATAACATTCAAACCTTAAAACATACATAAGTTAATAAAAAGTTATAATATTGTCATTTTTATTTATTATGTACTCGATCGTTTTGAAGCGGTACACTGTAACTTTTTCCCTCTCGCGCTTAATCACTCAGATTTTTTTGTTTTTTTTAATGTGTACTTCCGCGTACAATGTTTTTTTTTTTTTCTTCCCACTGACACACGGCAACTTCGAACAGGAAACCTATTAGACGTCTCGCCTGTCGTTTTCTCTGTATTTACGGGTAAGTACATCATTCATAAAACCTGCTTGCGAACATTATCACGCTTTTGGACTTTTACGGGTTTCTCTGCTATAGGTAAAGTGGTTTGGGATATTTGTTTTACCGACAGCGCTGGCTCCCCCCCCCCATACAGCCAGAGCAGCAGACGATAGCGTCCGCATACAGGAATGCGGTGCTCGGCTCACTGCACGACATCTCGTCCTCTGAGGTCAAAGCCCAGCGCTGACGATTTTATTCAGCATTTTGGCCATTTTCAGTAGCACTGGGAAAGAGTTAGGTTCATTTTGTGAACTTGTTTAACAAAGGCATAGAAGTAACTGGGGGGGGAACTTAAGGTAGCAAACTTGTCTTTGTGTATTTTTTGGCAAAGCCATCGAGATTTTATACGACTCTCCTCGGTTTGGGTTTAGCCCAAACTACAAATCACTTTAATCTTCTCAAAGGGAGTTATGTTTTGTATTGAGCTAGTCAGTGGGAAGTTTATAGCTTGTGACCTTGAAAATTTTTATGTATTTTTTAAAAATCTTCTTTGAAAGAGTATCTTTCTGAAATGTATCAAATGGCTAATCTGGTTGTTACATCTATACAATGTGAATTTGTGTGTATTTTACCTCCAAAATGGTTTTATTATTTCCAGCCTGTGATGCCAGGATGCACACACATACAAAAAAAGACTTTCAGCACATTACAGAGGCTTAGGAAACCACTGCCAGATCAATTTCTCTGTTTTCCTCTCATTTATTTGTCAACACTTTTTTTTCCCACAACATGAAAAGTAGCCTCTGTCTTGTCCCTCCCAGTTTTGTTTCCCTCCCTCTTTGCTTCCTGTTTCCATATATAACTCACTTGTCAGATCGGCCTATAGACTGAGGGTCTTAATGCAGACAGGGTTCAATAATTAGTGTCTGCATGTAATTGATTGCCAGTGATGATGATTTTTCCCTCACAGAGTGCATTGCCTGTGCAAAACAGGCAACAGTTTCCTGTGCTCACAGGAAACTATAATTACTGTACATCTAGTGGTGCATCTAGTGCAGCTTCATTATCTCACGCTACCCGAGACAGAGGATGCTAGGGTAGTGTGGGCTGTGCATGCCAGTAAGCTGCAAGTTATTAATTAGTTCTCAAAGAACAACGGTCGCTTTTAAACAGGTTGTCAGGGCAGTTTGTTCACCAGGCTTTTTTTTTTTTTTAAGTCACCAATCATGAGCTCAGTAAAAGCCAGCTTAGAATCACCCTGAATTTTGATGATGATTATTGCCATTATTTGACTCTGCCTGTGTGGTAAAGGCGTTGGAGCTGGCGGTTTTAAAGACTGTGACGTGTTCCCAGTCAGCCGCTGCACCCCAGAGGCCCCATGTGAAGCAGGCCCTGCCACTTCCTGTTACACTCTGTTAGACTAGAGGTGCACTGCATTTGTCATCTCTTTCTCTCCCTACATTGTACAAGTGCAGGCTTGTCTGGAGCCCAAAGGCTACCTTCTCTTCCTTTTAAAGGAATGTTGGCTATTTAATTTGAGTTGCTGCGCTGCTCTCTCCCTCTCTTTCTTCCACTCTCTATTGTTTTAGACCTACATAAACTCAGCCACATCCCCTCTTTCTTAGTGAAGAGGAAGATAAACTCAGGATATCGCTACAGTGAGCCATTTTCAGTTGTTGTTTAGCCTATGTGAGCGATACCAAACAACTGGAATGACGGGTAATGGCACTTTCAGTGGAACAGCCAGCAGCTGTCCTAAGGGCCTGGTGGTGTATTGCTAGCACAATAATAATTTACTGTAGTTGGGCTTGGACTTCAAAGGGAGCACAGGTATTCTTCTCTGGCTGCAGATAGTCTGACAAACAGTCAGCAGATAATGAGAGACAGAGTGAACTTGGTGCTATTCTCCCTACAAGTCAGAAATCTCTTGATTCCTCCTGAATGAGCTCACTAGGTGAGGTGGGGTGAAGTTCCAAACAACTGTGTGAGGTAGTGAACAGGAAGGTGCTTATGCTCTTCTGCACCTGTGACATGAGTTTTTGTGAAACCACAATGGATCTAACCTCTGATTGAGGTGCAGCACTTTAATGTGCCATTGTTACTGCTTCTGCAGTGGTTTGCATGGATCTCTCATGGATCTACAGCAATAACAGCACAGATTTGTTGGCTACATAGACATAATGTTGTAGCTTTTTTGCATAGTTTTTTTGTTGTTGTTGTTTTTTTTTGCATGGTTGTGATAATGTACCTGATTTTGTTGCGTTTGCATAAAGAGGAAACGGAGGCACTTTGTGGTCATTTGCAGCATCATATTTTTCTTCTTGGACTTTGCTTGCGTAGCTTTGCATGATTCACAGTTCAGACTAAGGTCATGTCTTCTTGTACTGGGCTTTAGTGCAGTCTCTCTCTACATCCACTCACTGAGGAACTATCTCTTTAAAGCCCTCTGTCTTCTAATTGGCAGTCTCTTGCAAACAAATGATTAGAACAATAGGTGGACTGGGCTGCAGTCCTTACAGGTTGACCATATCATTAGGGATTATCAGTGCTCACTGAAAGGAAATGTTTAGTGCAGTCTGACACTGAGTTTTTGGCTCTGCTGAATTATTTGCATATATGCTCATGTTTAGTATGAGCATCCATCACTGTAACTGCGTATATGTGTCAGAAAATAAGAAGGAGCGCAATAGAGACCGAGCAGTATGAGCATTTATGGTGCCTATCTGGCCTACATGTGGGAGTTCCCCTTTAATTGAGTAATACATTATTCATGTGTCATTATGGCTTTCCAGCATAGACCCGAATGCATCTGTAAAGGGGTATTGTTTTTTCCTTGTCTTGACTGTTTTCTTTTCACCTTCCGTTCATTTATGTTCTGCTCACAATGCATGTGCTCAAAGTGGATTTGCAACTTATGAGTCATATGTGTGCAGCAGTGATGTCCCGCTGCAAATCAAACACCCCTTTCGATTTTAAAATGAATGCAGCATGACTCTTTATGAGCTTTCTGACTGATGATAGGATTTTTTTTTGTGCAAATTCAGCCTTGTCTCAAGGAGCTTAAGCATCTCACATGAAAAAGGGAGAAAATGGAAAGAGTTACATCTGTCTGTCCAAATGTGAGTCAGACGGGCTGGCTGGAAGGCCGATGTGACAGGGGGTGAGGGAGTGAGGAAGCAGAGAATGAGCTCTTTCATTTGAGGGTCAGAGTGGAAAAAGCGAGACCAGACTCCACTCTTATGTTTACTCTCGAAGAGAGAAAGATGGTGGGGGTTTGGTGGGGTGAAAGGTCCTCCAGTCAAGTGTGTGGAGACAATGTGTTGACTGTATGTTAGCACACAGCTCTTTACAAACAATCGCTCATCCTGTGTTATACAATAAGTCATCATTTCCATTGTCATTTTGAATAATGGCAACTTCTATATTTATGTTTTGATTACAATGTACCACTGCTACTCTACTCTATATATTATTTTACTTTAACTGTGATGTTTGATGCACATTTAGCCATACAGCTTTGTACATATTCAAGGGAAAAATTAAACAGGAAAAAAGTGAGAAACCTTAGAAAAAGCAAGAGGAGAGGATGAGGGATTCTTCTTTTACGCTGGCTAGGTAGTTGGGTAGTTTTCACACACATAAATGTACCTCTGAACTTGAAGCATTCCTTGTGAAGTGCACTGGAACATTATTATTGTGACATACCGAAAATAATTCAGATACCTCTCCTAATACATGGAGCCTATTCTTAGAGCTTTATCTATCAGCCTTAAAAATAGGCCCCTGATAAAAGTAGTAGCATTGCAACTAAGTGTTCCTATTATTAGGAATGTTATAGTATAGCATTGTTTATGTTAATTGGGAATATTTAAAAAAAATAATTAAATATTGATTTGTTGTTTTGTTAATGATAGAGCCCAATTGATACAGGAGACTGATACTGATATTTAGTCATTTTAAAAAGTAGATATTAATATATATCAGCTGATTTTTTTTCTTTCATACACATGAAAGATAAACATTTATTCCTTTACACTCTTTCCAACTCTGCCGGGATCAGGTTGTTGTTGTGTTTGTGGTGTTCCAAACATGTGTGTTTCCAACAGCGAAGTTGCCCTTTTGAGGACAAACTATGCAACATCAACACTCATAACATTACTGAAGGGTGTTTCTTCCATCTCTTATTTACTTTTTAAATTTTAATTTGAGTGCGTATACATCCACATACCTGTGTTGATTTTGTTGACCGATAATTTTCGTCATATTTTTTTGTCAATAACCATTTTTTCCTGACAATACAAGACGATAACTAAATAAAAACTAATGCACAAAAGCAAAAACTATGATGAAATGTGTCGACACTTTCGTCAACTAATAAAAATAAAAGATCAAGTTGAAACTAATTTAGTTGTATGAAAAGGTGGGACAAGTTTGAAAGTGATCCAATCAGAAGTAGTCTCTTTGTGCAGTAAGGTTAGATGCACACATCTGATCTGTCGCCGACAAACAGGGTGGCAGTGGGGGCGGAGGTGTGGTTTCTCATGAAAACATGGCAAAATGTCAGCGCTTGAGAAAGAGAAGAGCAGAAATTTCACAGTTTATTTGAAGGAAAAGAAGATGCTTTGTAAACCGTGTGGAGCAACTGTCACCAGTAAAAACACAACAAACTTTTACAATTTATTTTTTACAATTTATTTTGTCAACTGAATCAACATTGGATTTAGTTTATGATAATCTTGTGATATTTGGTTGACTAAAACTAAAAGAATTTGGATGCCTAAATTATGACAGAATTATGAGTTTTAGTCAAAGGGCTATGACTAAAACTAAATTTTAAAAAATTACTTATCAAAATTAACACTGCTAGATTAGCAAAAGTTAAAATCATCGGAGAGCATCGGCCCACTGATACATTGGTGGCTCTATACATGCAGCTCTAGTTAATAACACGTATGATAATATCTTAACTAAACAAGCCCCAATAACTAGCTAACCATTGTATCTGGTTGTATTTTCACAATTCACATTTTTGCTTTTTGTAGCTTTTAAAATTTCCTGCATATATTGTGATATCATCATCATTCATTCCTTTGGGTGTGTTTATGGTATAGTAAAAATCTATGGTGACAGCCTGGATTTTCAGTACTGAATAATTCAATAATCAGTTTAATGTTTGGTCTATAAAAATTGAAAAAGTAGTGCATTATTTCACTATGGTTGACAGCTTTGGGGGTGCTCTCTATACTGTGCTCCAGTTTTTCCATCCAGTGTTTCCATTTTTAACTGCAATGCTAGCCTTGAAAAATGAAAACCTTTCTCCAAAGTTGGAGTTAATGTATTTTCAAAGGTTATTTTGCTTTCCCAGCAGTCTTTTAATACAAGAGCTCTGTATAGTGAGAGAATCGGATCAAAATATGACCTAAGTTACACTTTCTTAGAGGTAGCACACAGCATGAGATAATCCACTAAATATCCAGTCGCAATTCTGCAGATTCTTCCATTTGGTTTAGACAAGGGTGTTGGTCGTGCAGATCATAGCATACCAGACAGCCATTTTTTCATTGAGATTCACCAGAAACTTGCACCAGTCTCACATTGGTTCAGCTGGACATCACACAAGCTTCTTACTAGGGAGTTAGCATGTAATGTTTAGAAAGGTTCAAGGCTACAGTGCATATGTGAAAGAAATTAAATGTTTGTGTTGGTAAAACTAGAGCCAGTGAATCTGTGGCCTAAAAAAAGGCACAAGTACCAGAATCTCTAGCTGAATGACTTGAAACTAATTTAGACACCGGATTTTGACAAGAAAGAAGACTGTGGGGATATTTGTAGTCCTCCTGGACTCCTTTTGATTCTTTTTTTAAACTGCAGCTTTGAGAAATATTATTTCTCAACATGTGTATTTCATTACTTGGAATGCTACTGGCTGTAGCCTCCCAAATGTATTGTCAGTCAGTGTTTGCTTTATGTGTTTGAGGCTTTGTTTCACACTGGAGTTAAATTTTGAGCTGAAACATGGATAATATTGATAACTGTCAATAATACTGACATATCAATTCACACTCGCATAGCTGTGTTCTTAGAAAAATGTTGCATTGCCAACCGTGGACATGATGTTTGAAGCATCCTGAACCAAGGTGTGCCTGTGTGCGAGTACACAGGCATTTTTTGGCAGTGTTAACCTCAGAAGCTTTGAATCTGGGCAGGCTAAATTCCTTCCAGAAATATTCATCCTGTTCCCTGGCATTTCTGGCTTTGTTTGGCATTGTCTTAAAATCAGGAGCGAACGAACCTACAGTGGACACACTAATACACGTAATAGACTTCTGAATTAGTTGGGAGTTGTTTTGGTCTTAAAATGATAATCAGAGATGTCTGTGTTTGGTTTTAGCAATTACCGCTACACACACACACACACACACACACACACACACACACACACACGGAAGCAGTTAGGACAAGCTGGAGGTTCACTGTGAGCTGCCAATCCATGCCAGTCGATTTGCCTCAGCCTATCAACTGTTTCCATGAAGCCAGTGACCTCTATATGGGGATAAGGCGAGAGAGAGGGGATGGGGGCATTTTTGGTTTGGAGTTGAGGGTTATTAGAGTAGGAAAGAGAAGTATGCTTTAGCTCTGAGGAGGGACAAGAAAATGAATCGAATGTCTGTTAAGCCTTCATGAATATGTGTACATGAGGACATGGGGGGAGGTTGTAGCTCTTGTTATATGGGATACCTTGTTAACTTCTTTAAACTAACAAACACTGAGGAGTATTGCGCTGAGAGATGGTTGCGGGGTTCTGTCCAGCAACTAAAACCATATGAAAAGAAGGTCATTGATTCTTTGCAGAGGTTTTGTCCAGATAAAGGTCATTACACTGTTGCAACAGTTCCTGTTCAGTGCTAAGGTAGGATCCTGTGAAGCAATGAAAAAAAAAATCTGCCTGTGCTTTGCCCACTCTGTTGGCCATAATCTTATTTTAGCCACTACGTAATGGTTGTTGAATTACATAATTGACCCTTGTCTACCAGCTATGAATGCACTGGCTGTTTTAGGAGTGAGTGTAAAAGGGGCCACTTTGTTTAACGCCAGAGGCAGAGGAGAAGGAGAAGAAAGTAATATATACTTAGCGAGATGAAAGTCACAGAGGGGGGATGAATGGTAGAGGACAAAGGCTGTGGTAATGACAAAGAGGAGAAAAGGCAGTCTCTTACCTCTTCCGCACTGATGAGCCACTCCCTTATTGCGCATGCACTGATGCGCAATAAGGGAGTGGCAATAATAATAATAAATAACTTCCCCTATACATGCACTCTGCTGTGCAACACTATTATCTCACAGTGAACCTTTTTGTTTTTTGCTCATTGCCTGGATAGTGACTAGATTTCAAGGATAACTTTGCTCTCATGTAATGCTCAGACTGCTGTTCTGTTGCCCTTTTATCTTGCACAACAAAGTTGAAGACATTCAGTCACATCAGGACTACTTATCTTGAAATGTCTTATTGCTGAGAATATGACTTTTCCTCAGATGTTTGTTTACAATGTCTTTGAGCTGATCTCTGCAGGATTAATACCCATGAGTAATACAAATTAAATAACATTCTCTTTGTACTGCACTGAGGCATTTTACACCTCACACGGGTCCTGCTCAAACCCTGCTCCTTCCTTCCAGCCCACTAACACACAGCCATTCAGTGCATGTGCATTTAGGCTGTGCTTGTACTTTTTCATACTTGTGTACTTTCGATTTATATGCCATCAGGTCCATAAGTTTGAACCTGATGTGATTGGAATGCAAACTCAAGGCTTGAGTTGGTTAGATGCTCGGAAAGGATTAGTGCTCCTCCACTTCAGTTGTCATCTGTGGTCTTTCATGCTGTTTGGTGTTGCTGAGCTGGCCAGTGCATTCCTGCTATTTAAGAATGTACCAGATTGTTGATATGGCCACTCCCCAAGTTTTTGTTATCTCTCCGATAGGTTTATTTTGTTTATTTAACCTAATGATGGCCTCCCTCGCGTCAACATCGCTTTGAGCGTTTCGGTAAAACGATGCCAAGTACAAGTTGAATCAACTCCAGATCTTTTGTCAGCTGGCCATGGCTTGTCAGTTAGTTGTCCAATTACGTTTGGGCCTATGAAAACGGGGCCTATATATAAAAATCTGTATAATTCCTATACAGTTAATGCAATACTTTTGTTAAACCCATGAAATTCAAGCTGAAGGTCTGCACTTCAATCACATCTTAATTGTTTGATTTTTAAATCAACTGTGATGGTGCACAGACACAAAATTACAAAAGAATATGTCCAAATTCCTACGGATCTTACTGTGACCTTTTTGTGTCTACAGGATGCTTATTAAGTATAAAGATGTATAAACACAACATCGGGGCTTTATGTGTTGCCACATCAATTTTGTGCTGGCTAAACGTTCAAAGATAATGTGATGAGGAGCTGAAAGACTTTAAAACTGTTGAGTTATTTTCTTTATAGGGCTGGCTGCTGGCTAAGTTGTTAATCTAAACATCTGTGTGGACTTGACATCCTAACACACGGCACATGCTCTACAGTAAAGAGTTCCCTTTGGGTTTGTTTATCCTGAGGTGCTAGCTTACTGTCAGCTCTGCCAGCTGCAGCTAAAATCATTTGGTCAAGGTTGGAAGAATCTAGTGTGCGTGCTTGTTTATCCCTGCTAAAGAGCAGATGTATACTCTGTAGGCCTTCAGGTGCAGGGCCATGCTCTTAACAGTGTTTCTCAGTGCTTACATGCTTGCTACTCTTTCCAGGGTGTTTCACATTTATGTTTCCATTGCTTTTTTCTCTCTCTGTTTTTCCATCGTTGCAGCCTTGTCCTTAATTTCCTGTTGAAGTGTGTCCCTTCTTTTTTTTTTTTAATTTCTGCGCCACACTCCCTCTCCTCCTCCTCCTCCACCCCCACCTCATTCCTCACCTGACCCATGGTTTTACTTCTTCTGTCTTCCATAAGGTCAATATAAGCTATATGCTGGTGCTTTTTTTTGTTTTGTTTTGCTGTCTTAGTTATTCAAGATGTTTAGATTCTAAGATCACTAAAACAGGATGTATATAATACATAGTATAGTTTTTTGTTTTGTTTTGTTTTGTTTTTTTTTGGGGGGGGGGGGGTGTTTTTTTTTTATTTTTTTTTTTAACAAAAGAAAA
>VVHJ01040720.1:0-20811 GCA_015107715.1 Tylochromis polylepis | reverse complement strand
CGTGGAGGCCACACACACTACTGAGCCTCATTTTGACTTGTTTTAAGGACATTACATCAAAGTTGGATCAGCCTGTAGTGTGTTTTTCCACTTTCATTTGGAGTGTGACTCCAAATCCAGACCTCCATGGGTTGCTACATTTGATTTCCATTGATCATTTTTGTGTGACTTTGTTGTCAGCACATTCAACTATGTAAAGAACAAAGTATTTAATAAGAATATTTCATTCATTCAGATCTGGGAGGTCTGATTTTAGTGTTCCTTTTATTTTGTTGAGCAGAGTACATGCTTTAACAAAAAGGAAAGTTTGAAGCCTGATCTTAAAAGTAGAGATAGTGCCTGTCTCCCAAATCCAAACTGGGAGCTGGTTCCACAGAAGAGGGGCCTGAAAACTGAAGGCAGGAACGGATTTGACTCCACAGACAGAAACTGATGGAGAGATGAAGCTGCTGTATTTAACCCTCTGTCTGTTTCTAGCAGGGACACCTGCAGCCTGCAGGGGGAGTACTCGAGTATATTTACTTTCACCTTTATTACTCTCTACTCTGCATGTGCTTGTGAATCACTACAGGCAGAGCTTCAGCTTGACTTTTTAAAGTGGAACCTTTTAGATCAGCTTCTCGCTGTCATGTGACCAAAGTGGCACTCACCTCGTCCGAGTTCTCCGGGGCCACATCCTTCCCGCCGCCGCCGCTGTTGCTGTTCTTCGTGCTGCTTTTGGCAGATTTGGTCGTTTCCTGTTCCCACACAGAGAAAAACACAAATCAGCTGATCGGGCCAGCTACCAGCTGATCTTGTTTTTATTTTCCAGCGTGAGAACAAACTCACACCAGAGCTAAGCTGAAACATGAAACGTTCACCGAGCACCGAAGAAGAGGAGGACGCATCACCGCCTGACCTTTCTGTTTCTATTCTGCATCAAACATTTTCAGTTATTAAAAGTGAGCTGCTTCAGTCTGTCTGTGCGGGGCGTGATGATGTAACCCGACAGTTGATCAGGTTAGGGTTACGCATGAAGGCGCGTGTCAGAAGGACTTCTGCACGAGTCCCAACCAATCACAGGATGCTCTGACTGCGTGCGGCACGCTCAGCCCGGATGTTAAAAATAATAACTGCTTTCCTCCAGCCAGCAGTCACGTGACCCCTCCCAAAGAAATGCTGGCCAATCAGAGTTTGCGATGTGTTCGCTAAGACTCGATGAATGCCGAGGTCACCTGAACGCTGACCAGCGTCTCTCCTCCGAGCAGCAGGAAGCTGAGGATTCAATCAGCCAATAAAAAACCAGCATTCTGAGGTGGAGCGCGAAGAAGTTTAAGAGCAGCGGGACTCCCAGCTTCCTGCTTGAACCACAGGTGTCACACGTTCAGATTTCTGGTTTTGACTTTTTGATCCTAATTCAGTTTCCAGGGCGAGTTACTCGTCTCACGTTAGTTTTGATTCTTTGCAGATGTTCCGTGTTTTTATTAGTTTCAGTCTTTTTACTTCTTGCTGTATGGAGAGCACATATCAGAAGCAGGTTTTATGACAGCACCATTTATGACGGGAACTTTAGCACACTGAAAGATAATGAAACTCACCACAGGTCCTCTGTAGTTTTATTTGTTTAGTTTTCCAACTTCACAAAATCATTCCAGATAGACTTTCACAATAAAGGCTGCGTGAGCTGCTCAAAGCTCCCTCTGCTCTCTCAGGTGTGCTCCCACAGGTGAACCCTCTCACCTGCAGCCTCACACGGCGTCACACCTGAAAGATCCGTTCTCATTCTAACGTATTTAACACGTGATCGCAGAAGCGTTTGTCAGAACGGCTCAAAACTGTGCGTCGCCACAGCGTGGAGGCCGTCTGCAGGTGTTTCACCAGCACACAGGATCAAACCTGAAGACAGGAAATCAGCACAGAGCCTAAACCTTTCATCTTAAAAGCACGTGATCTCTGCCCACAGTTAATAATAATAAATAAAACTTTAGTTTATCTTTTTAAATGATTTTGCATTTTTCATTGTTTTGTGCATTTTAGAATTTTTATATGTTTACATGTTTCTGTTTTTTAAACTGTGTATATACGTTTTGAATTCAGATTTTTATGTTCTTTTAAAAATGTTTCCTATTGTTTTATTTTCTTATAAATATTATAATATATATTTATATTATATTTTTATATGTATATACATTTTTCTGTTTTTTTTGTTGGTTTTTTTACTTTGAATGTTAATATTTTAGCTTTAATTTTGTGGGTTTTTGAAACTGAATTTACTCATTTTGGGATCAGATGTTTTTTTTTTATCTCATTCTGAAACTTTGTTAATATCTTTTGGTTTAATTTTAATCTTGCTTTTTTAAAATACTTTTGCTGTATTTTGCAGTTCTTTCATTTTTGATAAGATTTTTTTAAAGATATTTAAATGAAGTAAAAACGGTTTAATTATTTAAATACTATTTGCTGTTTGTTGTTCTTTAATACTTTTGTCGCTCATGTTTAAAGAGTGTTAATTTTTTGTATGATTTATTTTCGTGTGATCTGATCGAGCCGTTTTCACTACATAAACGTGACTTCAAACCTGCCGCTTTTTATTATTTTCAGTTTAAAATCACCGAAAATAACATTTCGGAGACCGGAAACAGCCGATTAATCAATGACTCACAGAGAGGAGATCATCAATGACCCGGTGTATAAATAATCAATGACTGTGGCTGCTGCTTATCAGCAGTTTTGGTCTTTTGGCTTTCTTGCTGCTCCGCTCAAGTTTACAGACTAAACAAATAATCTGTTAATCGATAACAATCAGCAGAACCGAACAAGGTGCTGGTTTATAAACTGATCAGTTATTTGATCATTAAGATCACTGACTGATCAGCCCTCAGCTCTGCATCATTAAATACATCGCTTTAATCCGGGATTTCTCCGGGTGTGTGCGGTGGGTTCAGACTGCGCTGTGAGCCTGGGAATCGGAGCATCCAGCGGAGCATCCACCGGTCATCGTGTAGTCTCAGTTAACGGCTAACCCTGTTAGCGCCTCAGACCCTCTCCTTCAGCCGAGCCCTGCATCAATAATTCAGGCACAGCCAGCGACTCCTCCCGGAGCTCCGGCAACACAGCACGGCTCATCACGGGCGGCCGGCTCCACGTTAATATCCCCGCTGAGTGTCCGCTCAAACACTCAGCAGGTGTGCGGTTAAACGAAGCGTGTCCGCGGCGGACACCGAGCAGCGACTCGCGGCTAGCCGTTATCTTAGCGGTCCTCTGCTAGCTGGGCCCGAGCTAACAGCTAGCAGGTGAGCTAGCTGTTAGCTCGGTGAAATAAAATGTCTGAAGTCTCCAGCAGCAGAAAAAACACCCGCCACAACGGATCTCAGTAAAAAAAACACCCTGGGGACACCAATGACGCAGATCTTGCCTTTTCCTTCTTGGTTTTGTTCGGCATCTTGACCGCGTTGCGGGGCTTTTCCACGGAGATTCCCTGATGTTCCTCCCCGGGACTCAGACGCTGTCACTCGGTCTGTCTCAGCTCCCTGTGCCCTTTCCCGAGCCGCCCAATCCGATTGGCTGCCTGCCTGGACGTCTGCCTGGTGATACGTGGACTGATTTTTCTGATTGGCTGAGTTTGAGTGTAACGGTGAGGGTGAGGCTGCAGGGAGGTGAGGAAGAACTGGAGTCTCCCCCAGCAACAAAACACCTTGAACCTGATGATACCGAGCCCCGCGGACCGGAGAGAGCCGGAGAACCGCCAGAGCCACCCGAGTCCCCCGCCTGTCACCGGAGCAGCGGCAGCAACATGTTGCAATCACACAGACAGGAGCCCGAAGCTCAAAGTTCCAGCTGCACCCACTCACAGAATCAGAACCCGAGAACACACCTCAGCACCTGAAATCATACTTCTGATCTTTCAGCATGAATTTCTTGCAGCAACATGTCCAACCGGGGGGAGACCCCGAACCTCCTCATCTTCCCCAGGAGGACCCAGAAGTGTCGCTGAGGAGGAGAACATCTGGAGTCCCTGCTCAACCTGCTGCCACCATCATCAGCGGATGATAAAGGATGGCTGGGTGATGAGAGACGGGTGGATGGATGGATGGACATGTTTGAATTAAGCAGCTCCAGATGTTTCCAGCTCTGAGCTGCAGGCAGTTTTACTTGTAATATTCTTTTCTTTTCTTTTTTTTTTTAAATAAACTTATGTCATTTATTCATTTTGGTGAATTCACTGTTTTTTAATTTCTTTCATTTTCATGTTTCCAAGTTTGGTTGTTTTTTATTTTGGCGCCACCTGCTGTTCATCTCTCCCACGGACGTGAATTCATATTTTCATCTGGAGCACAACATCTGAAGGAGCTTCTCTGAACCTGTACATCTGCTTCAGCAGCCAATCAGCTCGCTGATGAGGTCAGCAGATGTTGCTCCATGTGTTTTCAGTTAGCATCAGGAGCTCGTGGTCGACTTTCAACTTCTTGTTTTTAACTTGTGTTGTTTACAGACAGGAAACAAAAACAAAAGCAGTGGTCCTTCACTTCAACCAAACTTTATTTGTCCAGCACAGATCAAACAGCTGACAGACCATCGACCCGATCAGCCAATCACAGGTTTGATAATCAATACAGGAAAACAGCCAAAATTCTTAAACTGCATCAAAGAATTCAGTAAAAAGAAAAATAATAAATTTAATGCAAAACTGAATTTTTATATTCAGGCAAACAAAGTGAAGAATAAATAGATCATTTAAAAAAAATAAAGAAACATCTAAATCGGAGAAAAGTTTTTTAAGACTAACCAGAAAATTTACTTGAAAGTGAAAAAATCAAACACACTGAAGCCTCTTTTTGAGCTTATAAACGGGAAAACTGAATGATCACAAATCTTAGAAAACATTAAAATGGTAAGCTAACATTTGGAGAGAAAAAGAACTCTGTGAGAGTACAAGTGGAAAATGGCTGAAAAATTCACATTTTAAAAGTTGTACATTTGGAATAAAAATCATTCAGATGTGTGAAAAATTAGTAAACGTAAACATAGGTATGACTCTTTAAAAACACTGAATCATTTACTGGCTTTTACCATAATTGAGTTTGTGTTTTTCTGGCATGTACGAACTTCCATACAGTTCCCATCCTCTTACCTTACTCCAGGCAGAAAGAACAAGGATCCAGGACACACCTGAAAAACCGTCAGATGCGACACATACCTGTTACACGAATCGGAAAACCTCATCAGAAATAAGATGTGCAGCTTCATCATGAGACACGTGGAGCTGCAGATTAAACAATCTGTGTGGAAGAAAGTATTTAAACTTTTACTGAAGTAAAACTTGTAATCACACAGCGTGCTGCGTGACCGGGATGGATTTAAAGCAAACGTACTCATTAGAATCATATACATGTTATTACTGCATCATAATTATTGATTTGATGTGTACATGTCTTACATGCAGCAGCTGTTGATAACTTATACTCAGTGGTTTGATCTATAATACAGTTATTTGTACTCCAAGTAGTTTAGAGTATAAACCACAATATCTGCATCAGAAATACAGTAGAAACAGGAAGCAGCATCACGCAGAAATTCTTAAAAGTACAGGTACGTTAAATCTGAGTGAAGTACTTGAGTAAATGTACTTGATTACTTTCCTACTGGTCTAATCTACACTCCCATATGAGGGGCTGTAACCTGGCTGCCTCCACCTGAGCCATGAAAAGCTGTGCAGCAAATTTCTGAGCTTTAAAGTAACAGAGAGTATCACGTCAGCTCTGATCTTCACTCCATTCATTCATTCACCTGTGCTCACCTTGAACATGTGACTGGAGGACCCACAGGTACGCTGTTAAAGAAGCACTGCTCAATCAATCGCTGCTCACCTGTGAACGCCTTACTCAAGTTAAACTAATACGTCAGCAGCACATCAGACTTCCAGCGGCTGATCGAGTTTCTGATCACTTATTGATTAGCTTTGATCTGGAGGAGCTCGCGTTTCCTCCACGCTCAGGTCAGAAAGGAAATGGATGCTGGAAGTTTCCGTCACACCCAAACAGCAAAATTAGTCCAAACGGGAATCTTGACAGAGACGCATCGATCGATGGAAAGACTCAGACTGACAGCTACACACCAATCAGGCACGAACACACACGGAGAGGGAAACAGGAAATGTTGTCACGTCACAGGAGAAAATGCTGTTTTTGAAGAATTACCATCTATGTAGGGTTCTCACTGACCACAGCTGAGACCTCACAGGGTTTTCACTCATCATAGATGACCCCCACCATGGAGACAGGTGAGCCCCACTCGGTCACAAGCTGCAGTTTAATAATCGTATGATCGGCTTTGAATATTTGGACTCGTCCCTGATTACCTCTGCCATGGAGGTCACTGAGCGGTTCTCAGATTGGACACTTGGTCAGACTTGGAACTGAGGAACTTCCAGAGTCGATCCAACTCTGGCTGCAGGAATTTCTGGAAGGTTTCTTAATCACTGCAGGATACTAAATAAGACAATATCAAACTAATCTGGATCAGAATCTCCTTCTGCATTGTACTCTACAATCATCCAGACATTAGGCTCTCGTGCAGTACTTTACTAATAATATATAACTATTAATATTTTTACCTTTTATCTATAGAAGTACTTAAACCTGAGTCAAGCGTCCCGTGTGTTCTGATTTTGTCCCGAGTTGATTGAATAAAGTTTCTTCACCTTGTAATGAGCCCACAGAGACATGCTGGAGTTTCTCCTTTTATTAAAACTCGACTTAAACATGTTACAGGACGAGCAGTTTCAAACACGATGAAGGAAGAACACCTGATGCGGTTCCAGAAACACTTTCATTCAGGAACATCAGAACAAGCTTGCTGCCATTCAAACAGGATGAAACGAGGCCTTAGCTGTGGAAAACCCCACAGAAACAACACTTTGCTCTTTAAAGGAGCAGTCTTCCAACCATCTCCAGAACCCCGTCACTTTTATCTGTTTTAGGCTGTTCAACAGGCGATGAGGGAACAAGATTTCCTTTCACAGTAGCATACGCTCTGCTTTACAACCATTTGTTTGAGACCCTGAATGGGATTACAGCCTCTCATCTGCAAGCTCTTAAACAGGTTAAACACAAATTCAGCATGTTACAATGAGTTAATCTGGGTTAGATGGATCCCACACTGAGAACCAGTGAAAGAACCATGACTCAGATCTTTCCCTTCACATTGACATATTTCCCAGAGACTAGGAAACTTTTGACGATCTGGTTGCTAAATTAAGCCTCACCTCGTGTTCAGAGTTGCCATATTCTCTGAAGGTTCAGGAACTCTGAGGTCCAGGTCTCAGGTCCTTCTTTTCTAGCACTTCCCAGCCACAGATTTATCTATTCTCAGACAGACGATGCAGTTCAGACCTTTTACACAGAGGAAGACATCCAGCAAGTCTGAGATCAACAACAGAAAGGTCGACCTTAAAAAAAAAAAAAAAAATACACCGATGGCTTGAAGATTTAAGAAATGTCTTTGGAATGAACTGTCTGAACTTTGTTGGGCTTTTGACTTCAGGAATCTTTTATTTCCTGAAAAGTTCTGGGCCAACATTTCCTGTGACAAGAAGTGGAAATGAGGTGAAACCAAACGGCCAGTCCAGATGAACCGTGAAAGGGTTCAAGGATTAAGAAGTGTTCCAGGTTCACCTCAGAGTACGGAAATTCACAAAAGTCTAATGAGAGCAGAAACTCAGCAGACTCATTCAAATCATCATCATTGTCAGCTCCACTTTCAACAGAGAACACCTCAGACAGACACTCTGCTGCCTCAAAGGACAAGTTGTGTCATTAAAATAAGAGACTGTGTACTTGACTGGGCCTGGTTTATGTATTTCAAAGACTGGGTCAGGCCCAAAGTCTGCGATTGTGTTTTTATTATTTAGAGCCAGGTAGCAACAGGTATACGCTAACTACAAAGCACTAACAGATCAGAACCAGACCTGGGTAAGCGTTATGATTTTATAAGGTTTCCCGTTCAGTAGATCGGATGACACCGTCTACATGAGCTCACTAGTTTTGTTTGGTGGAATCATTCTTCATTTAAATGCAACTCCAAAACACAACACAGCAGCAGTCCCAGCTGCCAACTATGATCAACGCAAGGAGGTTTATTATGTTATTTAAAGAGAAATGGCACAAATCAAGCAGTTTACACGTATTGTTGAGTATTTAAATTCCTCTTTTAGTCTATCTGAAACTTAGGATGTGTAAGCAAAAGCTGCATAACTGAGAGACTGCTGCGTGAGGATAAATGTCCTGGACACATTTCTATGAGATCAAACAGACCTAAAATCAAATTCTGGAGAAAATAGAGAACAAAGGGTTTCAACTAAACTCTGAATAAATCTGGTCCTTTAAACAGCTGAAGTCTCAAGTCCCTCAGCAAGAGTGTCTGTCTCGTCACTTTCAGACACCCTCCACTATGTGAAACACTGTGGCTTCAGCTTTTCTGGATAGCCGAGCGGCTGGAACGAAACCCCGCCCCCCATGTCACAAAGCCCAGTCGCCTCCTACTCAAAGTTAAAATCATATTCAAAGTCCAGTGAGGTCATGTCAGAGGGCAGGCCCAGCGTTTCTGCAGTCATCTTCATAATCTGAGGGTTCACCTCACTGGACGCCTCAGCCTCTGGCTGCGATGCGGAGCCAGGATCTACCATGTCCAAGTTCTTTGGGTCTGAAGTTGCAGCATCAGCATCACCTGAAGCTGACTCAGGTTCTGGTTCAGGCTGGTTCTGGTTCAGCTGCTGTCGGGTCTGGTATCTGGTTTGGGATCGGGTTTGCCGGGTTGGTCGAGGAGCAGGAGGGGTTTTCTTACCCCTAGTTTTAGGACCTGTTTTTGGTTTGGGTTCAGGTTCTATGTCAGAATGAGTCTCTGGATGGAATTGGTTGTCCTTGTTTAATTCGGACTCTCTGGGCTCTATTTGAATTTCAGGAGATGGTTTGAGCTGGGACTCCAGTCTGGAAGACTGACTCTCTGGGGTGATTTGAGGATCAGATTTGGCAGTCAGGGACTGGCCTTGAGGTGCACTCTGAACCTCACACTGAAGCGGGGGAGACGCTGTTGCTTGAGCCACTTGTGTGTTTCTTTCATTAGGTAGAGCCAGCTCAGATGCCGAGTCTTCAGCAGACTGCAGGGACCAGACAGACATGATTTGAATGTCCGAGTTTGTCGAGGTCAAGGGGCTTTGTGGGTGCTCATTTGGATCTCGTTGTGGAGATTTTTGGAGTTCACTTGGAGGCGGGAACTGAGTAAGACCATGTGCCTCAGGCTGCGGTTCAGGCTGGAGTTCAAGGTGTTGCTGTGTCTGTGATTTGGACTGTGGCTGGGACTCTGGTTCAAGGTGCAGTTTGGGCTGTGGTTGGGACTGTGGCTGAGACTCTGGTTGGGGCTGTGATTCAGGGTGTGGTTTGGACTGTGGTTGGGGTGTTAGGGCTTTTGGAACTGGAAATGGACTTTTACCGCCACTACTCCCTTCAGCTCTGGAGTCTGATGCTGGTTTGCTGAAGGAGGAGGTGCCCTTTTGGCTGATGTTGCTGTAGAAAATACCAAATAAATCTTGGGCTTTGGCTGCAGCCAGGTTGCTCCTAAATTTGTCAGATTTCTGAGCTCCATCACACTTATTCATGAAAGGTGGAGGTTTGACAAACACCGTACGAGTCTGCTCACTCTCTGGGACACCAGGAGCTGCCACATCAGACACAATCTTTATCATAGCTGGTTGTGCTGGAGTAGCTGTGGTAGCTAAAGAAGGTAAAGGTTTTGCCTGTACTGGGACCAGCTTTAAGTCGACTGAGACAGGTTTAGAAACTGTTAGAGCGGGATTAACTTTAGAAGGTGTAGGAGTCGTGACATTTGCAGGGGCAGTCTTTGACTGGACTGAGGCTGGTTCAAAAACTGGCGGAGCAGGGTTAACTTTAGATGGTGTAGAAGTCGTAACACCAGCAGGGGCAGTCTTTGACTGGACTGGGCCAGGTTCAAAAACTGGCGGAGCAGGGTTAACTTTAGATGGTGTAGAAGTCGTAACACCAGCAGGGGCAGTCTTTGGCTGGACTGGAGCTGTTTTAGGAACTGGTGGAGTAGATTTAACTTCAGATGGTACAGACACCACGGGTGGAGGTCTAACCTGAAACAGTTCAGGTTTATTGACTCCCAGGGGAGGGACTGCCTCAAATGGCCCAAGTTTATCAACGTATGGGACAGTTTTAGCCTGAAGCAGACCATTTCCAGAACTCGTGGGAGGAGGAGGGAGAACTGTGCCCTCTGTTGGAAGGGACTCTACTAAAGTAGGGTTTTGGGGTTTAATGGACAGAAAGGTATTCAGAGATGCAGGTCTGCCCATCATGGTTGGCTTCCTCAGACCTAGAGCAGGTGTAGGGAGGTTGGGTCGGATCCGTCCCCGGTTGGACATCCAGGGAGCAGGTATGCTTGGCTGGTTTCCCAGCTTCTCTGCGATCTCTTTGGCAACAGCCACTGACTTTGCAAAAGAGTCTTCCACTGAGGTTGACTTGTCCTTCGCAGCAGCTTCATCCTCCTTGATGAACTCTGCAGCAACTTTCTCCGCCTCCTTTGCCAGCACGTTGTCCTTCTTCTTCCAGATGAACTTTCCGAATGTGGTTGTTGCTGGTGTAGTTGGTTTACCGGCCTCCAGGCTCTGCTTGCGGAGCTTGGCCCTCATGGCTGGACTGGGGCCACAAAGAATTTTGGGTAGATCGTAGGGTTTTGGTAGTGGTTCGGGCTTGCTGACTGCCGGTTTCTCTGGCTCAGACTTTTTAAAACCTTCCCTCTCATGTTTAGGTTTGCATTCATCTCGCTCTCTCTCATATTTGGATCTGGCATCTGAATATTTGCCACCTTTACATTTGTCCCCATCATCTTTTGGACCATATTTGGGACGGTCATTAGCATCTGTGTGGTAATGGTACCGATGTTCTTCATCCCTGCTGTATCTGTACCGGCTGTCCCTCTCGTCTTCCTCTCTGCTGTAATGGTACTTGTCATCCTTCTTGCTGTAGTTATACTTTTCATCATCATTTTTCTTGCTGTAGTAAGGCCAATCCTTTTCAGGGCTCTTGGCATTCTTAAAATGCTCCTTCTTGCTTGGCTTCAGCTTATCCTCCTCCTCCTCCTCCTTTTTCATTTTGGACTTCTCCTCCTTTGAAACATCCTCTTCTTTCTTTTTCTCCTTTTCCTTTTTCTCCTTTTTGTGTTTGGACTTTTCCTCTTTGCTGCCTTTCTCATCGTCGTCATGTTTGCGTTTCTTTCCACTTGCCTCTAAGGCCAGTCCCGCCTGGCGGTCCAGGTTCCGCCTCTGCTCGTACAGTGGGTTCTCGTACATTTGTTTCTGGTGAGGAAGAGTCAAGAATATATACTGAATTCCACTTTGATAATTTTTAATGTGTAGATTATAACATTACATGTTTATATGTCAAGTGACCAAACTCCAGAAATACACTCCTCAAAAAAATGAAAAGCAACACTTTTTAAAGCATGAAGAAAATTCCAGGTGACAGGCAGTTACTCTAGATGAGCCGGATAGGGCCACAGATGCCCCTTAGCTCAACAGCAGAATTGGCATCTGCTCCTTTGTACAGGATGAGAACTGCCACAAAATTAACTGAGTAGCATTTTTAGGTGCTGCAATGAAATTTCAGCAAAATGGACTAGCCTGCTGCATTATCCTTTCTTTTTGATTGTTGGGGTGTCTTTGCATTCAGTCGTCTGTAAAGGTTGATCATTTTCATTTCCATTAAACGATGCAGCTGTCCAGATATGCAGGATGGGGGGGTTATCTCTGAGATCCGATGTGTGAAGTGTTGCTTTAATTTATTTGAGGAGTCTATATCAAGAAAAGGAAAGGCAGACCTGCCCACCTTTGACAATTTAGGAGCTTTAAAGGTTTAGGTAGCTCAGATCTCTGTATGCTTGGCCATGCTTAACTCATTGAGTTCCAAACCTTATATTTCTCATTGTGAGCGTGCGTGGTGACATGCTCTTCTGCACAGATGCCGTCACCATAAAACTCTCTGCACAGCAGGCAGAAGAATCCTCTGACGGGTACCAGGAACTCCGAACCTGCAGCAAAAGACACACGACATTTTAAATGCTCAAACGGAGGATAAAGGAGCTACCAATCATGTTTACCTTATGGAAGTCTCCATTTCCAGTACCTGCCAAGAAAGGAGAGGTTAAAGAGAAAAGCTGCTGACTTTTTTTTGAAAATAGATGGTAAAGAGTTGAGTGGTTATTTCAGAGCAGTAAAAGATGGAAAAGTGCCGCAGCTCCTCAGCAATAACCGGGCGCCTGCAGGAGACGCAGTCAAGCTGTTTTTGGGGTGACACGGACACACCTGCACCGACAACTTAGAGCACTTTACCAACTGTTGTTGCATTTTCAGCAGCTTTCAGAGCGACGTGAGGCATGAAAAACAAACGAATCAGCACTGGAGGTGTGGACAGGAGTCTCCCCTGTGCTTCGATGGGAGTCACTTCATTATCACTGTTTTCATTAAGAGACAGAAATGGCAGCAGAGATCCACACTGAGCTCCACCTGGAACCAAAATATGGCTAACAAAATTCAGTGGTTCAGACACCACACTGCAAAAACAGAGCTATGATAAGTCTGCAGGATCCTCTGAAGATGCAGAACAAGTACCTTTAGCAGGTTTAGTCAGCTTCTCGTCTGGCGGCTGGTTCTTGTTGACTTTGTTCGGAGTGGAAGCCCAGGGTCGGTCATACGGGTCCAGAGTCTGAGGAATGGAGAAGAACATGAAATGTAAAAGAACAAACACGAGGCGCCCGCTGAGGTATGAATATGAATAAAAGAGGGAGAATTTCAGAAAATGTGGGCGATGATGTTTTAAAGTGTGTGTAAAACATGAAAACGAACCTTTCGGTGCGTTTTGCTGTGCAAGTGTGTGAAAAAATCAAACATGGAACCACACGTAGCGTTACAGTTTTTGCACCAGTGGTTTCCAGCGTCATAGTATTCAAATGGCTCAGGGGGTGGGGTTGGAGCCGTGGTGGCGTCGGGCGGTGTGTGCAGGGACGCCCTCGAAGGCAACAGGGTCACAGAGGTCTGCTAAAGAAGAAGAAAGAAAGAAAAGTGATGGAGAGTCAAGATGGCAGGCAGAAGAGTGACAGCCAGGATGCATTCAGACCAAAAACAGGAGGTCCTTTTAAAGTTCAGTAAAGTTGAAAGAGTTCCTTACCTTCTGTGACTCCCGCATCGAAGATGTCACCGCATATCCCTCAGACGGTTTTTAGTAACTTCTTACGCAAAGTTTCAACTTGAGCACAAACTTGCAGTGATCACGATCGAACTCGACAGTCTAAATTCACCAGAATCTATAACACTCTGCACAGCAGCGCCCCGCCATCGCTTTTCATGAGAAGTAAGTCGCTCATTAATGCAAACTAAAATCTGGATCTGGCTCGGTCAGTATCCACGCCTCGGTAGCATCACACCTTCCTGATATTGAAACTCAGCGTGTGACGGCAAAACCAGCCGAGCAGCAGCTGTAAACGTGAGCCGAGAGCTGACCGAGCCATTCGTATCGATTCCCCTCACTAGCTGGCACCAGAACCCCGTGTTTTAATAGACTGATGTTTAACCGCTCAAAGAGGGTTTCAAACAAAACACATAATTACTCAAGGCAAACATTCAAATGTATGTTTAACCAATCAGAAGATCAGCAGCCCACGACACCGCCGCTTTCTGTTGGAGGACTTTGGGACACATTGGTGAGCTGACACGATGTGCTGACGGGCAGTTTGAGGATTCACACATATGTGCTGCTTTCACGCTTGACGGTGGATGTGCCTGGACTAGGATGATCTTCAGACATGGTTAAATGTCTCTCAGCCAAGTGTTTACAACACAGGGCAGGGGAAAAGAAAAGCTGGGTGGAGGAAAAAAACAGTGTATGGGCTCAAACTGTGCTCATAAATATCTTGTACTTGTAAATCAGACTGTGCAGTTGTGAACTGAGTTTTGTAACCTTGTATACCAAAAATCTGAAAATGTTATGTTTGTGCATCTACAGATGAGAATTTGTGTGTTTGTAAAAAATATTTACATGAGGTTTTTTTGTTAAGGCCTTTACCCTTCCAGGACCTGAAGCTCAGTAAAGCACCCCTCCCACAGTCAAACCCATCTGTTCTCTGATTGGATTGTTAAATTTGTGATTGACATGATATTGACCAATCAGCTGAAAGGAAGAAAAATCGGGTCAAAATTCGTACTTGTGAGTTGAAACTGACACACAGCGAGGGAGTGTGAGCGCAGAGTTTCACACGTAGGTTTCTGCTTTGTATCTGTAACCAAACAAAAAAACTTTGTACAAAATATTTACACAAGTTACAAACACACAGATTCTCATCTGATGCACAAACATAACATTTTCAGATATTTTGGTTTACAAGATTACACAACTCAGTTCACAGCTACGCAGTCTGATTTACAAGTACAAAATATTTATGAGCACAATGTGAGACGACACATCAGAGGAGAGCGCCGACGTGAACCGACAGCAAGGCCGATAAAACAGTGTGACTAACGATAACGCTGCCTAATGCACTAAGGCATTAAATAACGAGCTGTCATTGATTATCATTGCTCTGTATAACCTGGCTCAGGGTGCCTTTGTGTGGTTGTCACAGCTTCAACAACCGATCACTGATGAGGCAAGCTGCCCTGTCATAAACACAAACACTTCTGAAAATGTACGCTGTGACCTTCCTAGAAACACAAAACATGGCATCATCACGGTTCAGTACTGCTTTCCTGCTGTCGCCAAAGTGCTTGCTCATAGGGGATCATACGATTGTTGGGTTTTTCTCTGTGTGTGTTGTTGTAGGGTCTACTTTACAATATAAAGCGTCTCGAGGTGACTTGTTGTGATTTGGCGCTGTGTAAATAACATTAATTGAACTGGATCAACTCCAAGAGAGAAACTCCAACTACTCCAGACCAACGGAGCTTCGCCATGCACGGGGATAAATGTTAGTGATAGCTAAATGGTGGACACGATAGTCCAGTCTGGCAACATGTGATGTCACAACATTCAGAACAGACAAACAGAATTAGAGGAGGGCGCATTAAAGCCGGACACATGCACACACGAATCCTCCAAAAGGGTCTTTGGACACGTTTGGAGAGGTAAATACTTCTCAGAACTTCATCTGTGTTAGCTGGCTAACCTTTATGGAACCCAAAATACGCTGAATATTTGACTTTCTAGAAATACTTGAATGACTTCCTATTTGTACGTTTCACAGCTTGCTGAGCTCAGCAGACTGACACACACTACAAACTGGTGGCTCTAAACTACATCACTTGACTACAAAGACTGAAATATTTTCAGAGTGTCCTATTGTTACTACAGCTGCATTAAAGGACACTTTTACTCTGAATGTAATGAAATCAAAAGGTAGTAAGGTACGAAAGTGAAAAAACCCAAACATTTCTATGGTGATAGATGGGATAAACTAATTTCTTGCCCTGTAGTGCTTACATGAGACATTGATGAGGATTTAGCTCCACCCAGCGCCTAAAAACACCAAACAAACTTCACGTCCCTGATAAACTTGTTTGTTAGCGAAGCTTTAAAAACATTTAATTTCTCTGAGCTATCTATTTCCAGTCTAACGGGACAAGATCGCAGAATCTTGTCATTAAACATTTAAACTTTTATATAAAACAGCTGATGCTACGTTCAATGAAACTAGTTTCACCGCCGCAGTGATGATGACACAGAAAAAACTAAGGGCAAACTAAAATCTTCCAAAATAAAAGCATTGAATTCAAAATAAGAGCTTTAGAAGACAAAGTTGTGAATAAAGGAACATGTTCTCGAGTGCTTCTCACAGAAACCTTTAATAGTCAGGAGATTCTCGACACATCTCGTCTGAATAAACTGTGATCAATAACTGACCCTAGCTATGGTTTCTAACTCCGATATCACTTCCTGTTACCTCCTCTGCAGGTGAGTGTACCTTCATCGTGGGGTCGCTGGCTGCCAGCCGGCCTTCTGGGCTCCTTTCCGCCTCACGTTTCTTCTTCTGTGGTGGAGTCTGCTGCTCAGCCTTCTGGACCTCGGGCGGTTTGCCGATCCTCCGGGGTCGGTCCGACGGGCTCAGGCCAAGGATGAGTGCCACTTTCTCGATCTCGCTGCGTTTCTTCTCGGCAGCCTCGTGCTCCTTGCGGAGGTTGGAGATCTGCACCATGACCTCCTCCTGCAGGTGGCTGATCTCCTGCAGCAGAGGGTCTTTGTGGCCATCCTTCTCCCGGCGCTTCTTCCTCAGCAGCTCGCCTGAAAAACATTGATACAGAGACCAAAAGTTAGCTTCTCGATCGCAGGGCAAATGTGAAAGCGCCATCAGCGACTTTCCATCGATCAGAAGGCGTCTCCAGCAGCTCCATGTTTTCATGTCACAGCTAAAACAACAAACACCAGCTGAAGCTCCAGGTGATGCCTGAGGATCTCCAGTCTCATTTCAGCGGATAAAATTCTTCACACAAACAAAAGTGTCTGATTTTACACTTCATTAATAAACTTAAAACCAACACCAGCTTTACAGGACAGCCCACTGTTGGGTGGGCGGAGCATAAATCACCTGTCAACCAGATGAACACAATAACGCACCTTGCTGCTTCCTGAGTCTCTCCAGCTCCTTCATCAGGTACTCCTTCTTCTTCATCCTGATCTCTCGCTCCTGCTTCAGCTTCTCTCTCTCCTCCAGAACCTGAACAAACAACACAGTCACAGATGTGAACATCCAATCAACTGAATCAGCGAGTCAGAGGCTCCGCCCAAGTCAACATCTTTCCTTCTTAAAATGACCTCGATCCACATCTCAGTTTTTCAGGTCGAGCCAAAGGATGTGTAGGCACAAGCTTCCTTCTGACGTAAATGCAAAGACGTGGGAAGAAGCGATGGAGGCTGACCTTCTGTTTCTGGCTCTCGTTGTTCTCCTCCTCAGACACTCTCGCAGCATTGGCACTCCCCTTCTCTGTGTGCTGGGTGGAGCTCTTCACCAAACCTGAGGACAGACAAACACATTTACTAACAGACACCATCTCCACTGACTGAGCCACAGCTTCTCATCCTGCTCTCACTGGTCAGTGAATCCAGTTTATTCTTCCAGCGCTCGCCAGTTTTGTACATTAGATTCCAGCTGTTGCCAACCATGTTTTATACTGATTATGGAGGGGGGTAAAAATAGTAACAACACATTTTAAAACCATCTGAATGTTTATGACTTAATGACTCGTTTGTTTGTGTAAACGTGTGTAGTACACATATCAGCTAATAAAAGTGGCTAAGTACTCTATGCCAAACTTACTGTACATAAATATGGAAGCAGCTTCTTAAAGCTGCATTGTTTTTAATGTCCAGTAGGGGGCGACTCCTCTGGTCTGACTGTAGAGAAGTCTGAGAAAATGAGTGTCCTGCTCAGTAAACTCTGGTCTAGTTGGCTTAAGGTCTCAGTCACTGTTTTCAGGTCTGACTGAATAAAACAAAGTTTATTTTAGTCCCGTTACAGTCACAGACAACAGCAAGCAGGGGACAATCATTGGATAATGAACATTCAATCACAAGCTATTGACCAATGAGGATGCAGAGTCTCTGTGACAAATCAATAACTGTTCAATAGTCAGCCGTCTCTCCTACATGTTGTTTTGCAGAGGCTGCAGAAAGAGGAGAAGTCAGAGGACAAACACTACAGCAGCCTACATGCAAGGAAACACCAGAGGAAGGGGCGGGGCCAGCTGGTTAGCAGTGAGGGGAACATTCCACAATAAATTGTCATGCTCAGACTAAATGTGATAAGAGTTCTTTGAAAGAAGACTGACCTTTGACCCCTGGCTCAGGGGTGTAAGCCTGTTTGTAGGGCAGTGTGGGGGGATACTCCTCAGCACCTGTAGGGGGAGGCATCCCCATGTTCGGGGGCGGATATGTGGGGGGCCACTGCTGGGGTACATAGGGCAAGTAATTCCCATACTGACTGTACACAGGCGGGGGGTAGCTGGGGGGCATCATGCCGGGGACCTGCGAGGGGGGGTAGGTGGGAATGGGCACACCTGGATGAGGGGGGTGGCTGCTTGGGTCTGGAGTCTGACAGGGCAGCCCTGCTGTGCTGCTCCACTCGCCTTTCTCCTCTCTAACGTCACGGTCTTGGTGGGACTTGAGCGGAGCTGAGCTCTTCCTGCGGTCATCCTCGTCACTGCTCCAGCCGGCACCAGTGGCACCGCCACCCCGTCCATGGCTCCGGCTCCGGCTGGTGCTGGTGCTGCTGGAGCTGCCACTGTGGCTTTGTGACCTACGACCCCGCCGGCTGCCGTCAGAGCTGTCGGAGGAGTACCGTCTGCGGCGTGTGGGCGTCTTTGTAGGCAGTTTGTTCCCGTGGAGACGCTCTTTGGTCCTGGCAGCCATCTTGCTAATTTCGGCCACACCGAGGTCCAGACCAATGGTTTTAAGCAGATCCTGGATCTTCTCGTACTCTTCTAGTGCCTGGCGCTCGCTCTCGTCCAGCGGCTCAGTCCCTGGCGGGTAAGCAGGCTTCGACACCTGGACAGTGATGTTCTCGTCGGGGCTGATGGTGGGCCGGCTCACATAACTGTCCGTGGAGTGAGGGGGCTGAAGGGTGCATCCGTGTGTCTGAGCAGAGACAACTTTCTGCTGTGGGTAGTCTCCATACAGTGCCTCCTCAGTTACGTCTCCGTACAACTCTAGACTGTGGGGCAAGACCGGCTCCGGCGCCGGTGGTGGTTTGGGATCCTCCGAATCTCCATACAGGAATCTCTCCTCATCATCAATGTCGTCCAGCACCTTCTCCTGAGTCCTGGGCCCCGGGGTTGTCACCCCAATCAGGTTGAGGATTTCTTTGATCTCAGCGTCAAGGCCAGCACGGCGAGCCATCTGCGGATCAGACCGCAGCTCCGCCAGCATGGACGCCACCATGCGAGGGTCAGTGCCTTTAACGGCCTGCAGGAGCTGATCAGCCAGCCGGGACATGGAGCCATCCTGAGTTTGAGGAGAGTCCGTGCTCTGTAAAAGAAATACTGTGAAGGTCATTTTTAGGAACTCTGCTGTGGTCATCTCTGCTTTTTGGCTGACAGAGGTGGGTATTGGAACACCAACTAAAGCACTGTCTGAGTGATACTGCAGACTTACCCTGATGGATGGCGAGTCTTCTGAGTTGCGTTTCTTCAGTATGGACTTTGTTGGTAAAGTCAGCAGCTCCTCAAGTTCCTTCCTGCGGCGAGCCATTTCCAGCTCCTTAAACCCTTTGCTCAACTCAGAGGTGTCACCTCTGCTGCGGCTGCTTGAGCTTGAGCTGCTGCTCGCACTGTGGCTGCGACTATGGCTTCGGCTCCTCTGACGGCTTTTACTGCGAGCATAGCTTGTCCCTTTGCCGTAGCTCCGCCCTCGACTCCTTCCTCTGGATCGAGACCTGGATCTGGACCTAGATTTAGACCTGCTGCGGGGGCGACTCTTGCTGCGGCCCTGACTCTTGGCCCTGCTCCGGTCCGGACTGCGGCTCTTGCTGCGGCCCCGACTCTTGGCCCTGCTCCGGTCCGGACTGCGGCTCTTGTTGCGGCTCTGGCTCTTGGCCCTGCTCCTGGCCCGGCTCCGGTCCGGACTGCGGCTTCGGCCCCGGCTCCGGCCCTTGGCCTGGCTCCGGTTCGGACTGCGGCTCTGGCTACGGGGCCGGCTCTTGCTCCTTCCAAGACTTCTGGCTCGACTCCGGTCCGGACTGCGGCTGCGAGGTCTGCTCCGGCCCCGGCTTCGCTCGTACTCCCGTCTATATGGAGACAGAAAACATAAAGTAGCTAAACCTCACTGGTTGCACAGATAACACATTCTTTGACATTCACTGACACATAATTATCAGAATCATTCAAGCACAGGCCAAGGAGGGGGTGAGGCAGCAATCTTCCACTCCAGCTGATTCATCAACCAAAGACCCAGACAGAGTTTTAGTTCATTTGAAAGCCTGACACATTAGCTTTGTCTACCCTAGCTGCAAAACACAAAAACCAGTTTGATTTGTCGCAATCTATCGTCCACCTGGGCCTTGCTCAGAGTTTGTCTGATTTCTCAGACATTTTATCTGATTTAGTGCTCAGCTCAGATAAAATAATTATTGTGGCTTATTTTAACATCCATGTAGATGCTAAAAGTAACAGCCTCAACACAGTATTTAATCTGTTATTAGACTCAAAATAGATTCTTTCAAAATGTAAAAGAACCCACCCACCACTTTAATCACACTCTAGATCTTGTTTTAACTTATGGCATAGAAACTGAACATTTAACAGTGTTTCCTGAAAACCCTCTCCTGTCTGATCATTTCCTGATTACATTTACATTTACAACAATTGATTACACAGCAGTGGGGAGTAGACTTTATCACAGTAGATGTCTCTCTGAAAGTGCTGTAACTGAGTTTAAGAATATAATCCACCCACTGTTATCATCTTCAATGCCCTGTACCAACACAGAGCAGAGCAGCTATCGGAACACTACTCCAACAGAGGTCGATTATCTTGTTAATAACTTGTTAATTACTTCTTCATTTTAACCATTAAAGAAACAACTATAAAGAACCATTTCACAGATGTAATATTATCTACAGCTACTTTCAGTCCCATTGATATTCATTTAGAGTCTTTTTCTCCGATTGATCTTTCTGAGTTAACTTCAATAATTACTTCCTCCAAACCATCAACATGTCTTTTAGACCCCATTCCTACAAGACTGCTCAAAGAAGTCCTGCCACTAATTAATGCTTCAATCTCTA
>VVHJ01040717.1:44279-54379 GCA_015107715.1 Tylochromis polylepis | reverse complement strand
AAGGAGAAATTTTTATTTTTTTTTTTTTTTTAAAATTTTTTTTTTTTTTTTTTTTTTTTTTCATTTTTATTTCTAGCATTTGAAAATGAATCACAGTGCCCATTTGCTGGTGTGCACTATGATCTGATAAAGTTATGAGTTGTGAATTGTGTCTCACATAACATATATCATCACACTTTATAAGGTGATGATATATGTTATGATTAGGGTCATCCTTTTTTTTAACATTTAAAAAACAGGTTTTTTTGGGGGGGTCATTATTATTTTTTTAATCTTGTGATGATTTACGATTTAAACCCAGCGCCCAAGAAAACGCCCGAGGCCATGTAACAGCAGCCCTTATATCTATCTTTGCTAGAATTGTGACAGGTTTACTTTTCTACCCCGTTTTCCAGTTTTCCAATTTTTAGGTCCAAGCACAGTTATATGAGGTTTATTACCAGCATAATCAGCTCTAAGTAGGCTCTTTGTCAAGATTAAATAAGACCAACATCAAAGCCATTTTCCTTGGATATTGGCTTGATGCCTGCACACCTGACTAACAGCAGATATGAATCACCATACATCCCCTAGCAGTGTGGGTGGTTGGAAAAAATTGTTAAAAACAGAATTTAATGGGATCAGTATTATAAGGCAATGTAGGCACAAGCACACAAAATAAACCTTTATTGCATTTTATAAAATAAGCACATAAACTGAAGCTAATTTGCAACATGAACAGAGCACCTGCACATGTCAGTGCTGCAATAAAAACTTCCCTAAGGGAGCAATCTGCAGATCTAAATCTCCTCCTCTTTCCAAGCAACAGTCATACTGAGTAAGATGAAATTCTTTCAGTTTTTCTCTGAACAATGACTTCATGAGCGGCTCCAAATTCCCCATGAGGAACAAGGGGAAAAGGGGGGGGCTTGTGCACATCCCTTTAACGCTCACATGGCAAACAGTCACTCTTGGCTGTATACGCTTCTTTAATACCAGACTGAAACACCACCAGCATAACACTCGGTGTGTTTTGATTATGCCTTGATAGATGGTTTCAGATCTAATCTCTGACCTTTTCTTTTTTTTTTTTTTTTGGTGCTTGAATGGATTCATCCCAGTTAAACAAGACCAGACATTGGGAGTTGTTTTAATCACTACTCATTAACTATAAATTAAACACTTACCTGTCTTCTTTCACAAAACTGTTCAACAATGCTGAATTGGCTCACAGGTTAATATTAAGCTAGACTGGTTGCACTGGTTTGCAAATGTAACCACTTTCATTTCAGGAAAAGAATTTTTCCAGATAAAAATATGACCCACGGGTTGGGCAAAAGGCAATTTAGATAAAAATTTCTTCACGCAGCTGTAACCATACAAAACTTAAGGCAGTGATACAAACTTCACCTCACATGATCACCGTATTTATGTTAAATAAGACCAAGCAGGTGGAATAAATATGGTTCCCAGGGTGGACGCCAGCATGGATGGAGTCCTATTCCTTCTGGGCTGGTCTTATTCCTTCCAAGGCTGAGTTTGCTAAGTAAATGGAGCAAGCTCTAATGCTCCTGAAATGAATATCAGCGTCTTGACCAAACTCATTTAGAGATCAGTCAGGGCCTTAATCCCTCTCTGCAGGGTTGGGTGTTTGTGTCTTTCTCTGGTGTCCCCTCTTCCTTTTGGAAGAAGGTAATATGGCTAAATTTGCTTTGCTAATGGGCTTAGCGCAAGCTGTTACAGAGCAGAGTTGACACACAGCGGCAGGCTTGGATACCAGTGGCTTTTAATCTGACTCCTGATGGAGTAAAAGGCAGGGTGGGTGATAGCTTACGAGAAGTTTAGAGATAAAAGGAAGACTGTGGAGGCTATTTATCAATGGCATGCTGAGGTCCAAGAGCTAGAGGGGGATTTTTTTTCTTTTTGCAGTCTTAATTTCATTTAGGTGTGTTTGGCAACAGTGGAAATGCAGTTTTAGCTTGCCTGACAATCAGTGTGTTCTTTAACATTGGAGATTTTACATTTCTTTTTAGGTGAATATTGCCACATGAGCCCGGTTTTCCATTGCAGCTGATGTGCCTGATCTCAAAAGGAGACCAGTTCAGACAGCAGCTTCGGGTAGTGTGTAATCTGAACTCCCACATAATAGACAAGGATTCTCAACTGAGTTGGTTTATTTTGATAATGGAAAGAGAATAATTTCTGAACGCGTTTTGTGTGTGCTTAGTGATAAAATGATGATAGGTTAAACTGGGAAAACCTCACATGGAACAACAAAAATGTATTTAAAATAACAGAACTGGTACAGTGACAAGTAAAAGCATTTTAAGGTTGTTACAAAATAAAGAACAGAACAAGAGTAGGAAAAAAATCAAAAGGTACAAACAGCATAAGCAACAAAACACAACAAATAAAACTGTGGTCAGTGCAGCACGGCTGAAAAATTCACATTTGTTAAAGTTTAGTTAATGAAATTGATTCTTTTTGTTTTGAGAGAGCTTTCACGTCTTCTGCGTTCATTTCAAAGTTACCCTAACCACTGGTTTGGACTCAATAGATGTTGTATATTATTTTTGGAAATTTTATGAGACTTTAATTGTTTGCACTTTGACAAATTAAATGGTGACTCTCCCTGAACATGTGCTCTGTGGGAGCACACTTCCTTTACTGTGGCATTAGCCACAGCTGCTGATAACCTGCTGCTGTGTCCTCCCATATACCAGCTGTGGCAGGTAAGCATTATGGGTGTCATAATCAAGATTACACTTGTGCTACAGCTTACAAACCTTCATAAGCGTACACTTTTGAAGGCCACCTCCTATTAAAGGGCTGTTTTCATAAAGCCTAGTCTTCATAAAACAGACATTTTGGCTGGGCAGATTTTATGCACGCTCTTCTCTCCACATTATCTAACTTCGATTTGATTAAAATCTCCAGCTGATAGTGGAGACAGAGGGCTGCAGAGACGGCACCTTGAAAGCCCGGGCAGACAGCAGAGCTGTTTCAGGTCTCAATACAAGTCACCTACCCCCAAGAAACGAATCATTCTGGGCCAGTGACCCTCAAATAAGAGACTCAGTCAAATCCATTTTGCCCCACGTCTGTCAGCACTGTGTGTGTTTTAACTGTTTTGAGGATCAGTATCTCCATTAGACTTATAGAGCTTCTTATAGAGCCTACACCAGCACAGTCTCACCTCAGTTCTCTGCACATTCACATGCACAACTCTGATGGAGCTCATTGCAAAACTAAAACAGTTGTCAATTTAGTAGCTTGAAAATCGAAGGAGAGGAACAGTTGGAAGAGGTAATGATGACTTCAATCATGATTTTTTTTTGGGGGGGGGGATATTGCAATATTTTTTTCGACCAGATTACTTTAAATGAACTAATGTCTGCTGCAGATTTAAGTGGCATACACACCTGTTATCATGGGCTTGTGTGACAGAGAGATCTTTCAGATTTTATGCTACGCTGAATAGTTACAAACTTTTAAATCAGATCTTTGCAGATTTTGCAAAAATCTCACTTCATTTGTAGTTCACAGCTTAGAAGTTTAATGTGGCTTTTTGTGTTTCCTTTTTTTTTCTCTCTCTCAGGACCAGTTATGTCAAACCCAGTGGGCCGCGTATCAGAAACCACATCGTATGGGTCTCGGATTGGGATGACAGAGGACTCCCTCTCCATCCTGGAGCAAAGCAGAGGCTGCGAAGACCCCTGGGAGATGGGGGAAACCAAACCAAATGTGGAAGCCCTGGAGCGTGGCATGCCAGGCGTCTACCTCTCCTGCTTCGACATGCTCCTCACAGAAGATGCTACTTGGCTGGTGAAAGTTTCAGAGGCCTCTTCAGCACTGGCTTTACCCATGAGCCGCGTAGAACCCCAAGAGGAACCGGAGCAGTGCCCGGTCATTGATAGCCAGGAACAGGGGATCTCTCCTGGGCTGGAGGGGCAGGAGGAGGAGCGATCTCTGGAGCAGGTGCAGAGCATGGTTGTGGGAGAAGTACTGAAGGACATTGAAACAGCCTGCAAACTGCTCAACATCACCCCAGGTAAACTGCTTTCCACCACACCTGCTCCTGCTGCTGTACCGAGTGTATTACAGCATATAACTGACAAAGAAGCTGACCTCAAACAAAGCATATTTCATCTCCCCCCAAATACTGAAGTGTTTCTCTTTATTTGCAAATATAGAAGTGTTGATTCAGATACTTAAGCTACTGGATCTTACTCCCAAAATCAACACATATTTGTGTGGACACAAGATGACAGAACTCCTAAATCATATCCTTACTGACGCAAAGCTGTGTTTGCCTGCTCCAGGATCTGTTTAATCCTGACCTTTGCATAGGTTCTCCTGGATTGTAATAGTGATGGTTCTTGCCTGCCAGTAGACGTGTACACAGTCTTATGGGCGAGGCCTCTCCGGCTCATAAAACAAACAGAGGAAGCGTTTTTCATGTATTGTATGACTTCTAGCTGTTATAAACCTATGCAATCCCCAATCATCTGTTCTACTGATTAAAACTGTTGTGGCATAAACGCTTGATTATCTTGTGGTTTCAGCAGATTTATCATGAGTCAAAGGCAAACAAAATACAGACAGGGTAAAGGTGAAAATAACACTGATATATAAATGACTTATCTTGACTCCATATGACATTAGTGTCACTAAAGAAAAGGTCCAAGATAAGGTCATTTATTGCAGTGGCAGCTGGAAGTTTTCTCACCGCTTTCGTATCTATTTCCGCCTGTAGATCCAATAGAGTGGAACACTGGGAATGTCCAGAAGTGGCTGCTCTGGACTGAACATCTCTACAGATTGCCCCATGCAGGAAAGGCCTTCCAGGAGCTGACGGGAAAGGATCTGTGTGCCATGAGCGAGGAGGAGTTTCGCCAGCGTTCCCCGCAGTGTGGAGACACGCTGCACGCACACCTGGACATATGGAAGTCAGGTAATATTTATTTAACACGTTCAACATGTGCAGCCTGCTGCACCCCTTGTGATGATTTTATTATCTGATATTTGGCTGCTGTGAACGTTTGAGCAGGTGCAAATTTTATTACTGCGTTCATGTGTATTTGGGTGGGATTATTTGAAGTTCTAGCCTTTTCTTAGCTTATTTTTTCTGCATCTGTTTACTTTCCAGCTGCATGGATGAAAGAGCGGTTTTCCATTGGAGACACCAAAACTACAGGTAGGAATCTTATGTTTGCATTAGCTGTCATGCAAGTTGCATTCACACATATTCCTCAAACTGTATTTTACATAGACACTAATGACCGTATGCTGCAGGATTTCAGTGAAAAATCAAGCTTTTGCATTGTGTATTTTCAATGTCCTTATTAAAGGGCTCCTTGAGCTTTTGGTCCGTCACAGTATGGAGCTTTTTTCATTGAGACAATGCACAACGACCCTAAGGACGGAATGGTTTTGTTTTGCTGTGCAGGCAGCGAGGAGCTATGGTCTGAGGCGGATTCATCTTGTTCAGGTCAACCTATTCATCTGTGGCAGTTTCTCAGAGAGCTCCTGCTCAAACCCCACAACTATGGACGCTGCATTCGCTGGCTCAATAAAGAAAAGGGTATTTTCATTTTTATTTCATTTATTCTTTATTTGCTCTATTTAGTCCTTGAACACATGAATAAAACTTAATTTAGCTGGTGTTTTTAAATAAAAGCAGAAAAATTTGTATGACATTGTGCTGTTATAATTTAAGTGCTTTCATCTTTTATGCTTCAGCTTAAAATGAAATGGGTTTTTTTTTACATTTCAATTTATATCGCAACTGCTTTTATGTCTTATTAGTTCATCTACCACACAGAGCTATGCGGATGTGTTGCTCCAACTTCTATGGGCTCATCATACTGTTTTAGAAGCTCCAAAACCTTGACACGTTAATTTAAAATTAAAAAAACAAAAACAAACAGGAAATATTTTAAATGAGAATCAAATTTTCAATAAATTTGCATTATTACAATTGAAAAGTAATAGTTGTAGGACAATACTACATAAGGGGTCCATGTGTGTGCAAAAATAGTAAGGTGCTAGAAAGAAAATGGCATTATTCAGATTATAAAAATGGTATTCAGCACACTGTTAGAATCTAAATGAGTTATTTCATTCTCTGTTCTTATTTTAAGGCAGATTTAAATCGGAGCCTAAGAATGTGCAGGCCTCCTTTTTTTCACAATCTGTAGTGCAAATTGGTACAAACACTATACAATAAAAATCAGTCACACACAATAAGAATACACTGTTAAAGCATATTTAAAGTGAAATTGCAATGGAATGAACGCCGGATGTATGACAGGTTTTCGCTTATTGGGTTTGTTAATGCCTTAAAGATAAAAAACATGCCAAATGAAATATGAGTCCAAGTGGTGGACTTTTTATGTGTGTACATAAACTGTAATCACCCACTGTTTTGCATGTGTTGTATTGTGTGGTAATAACTGCTTTTGATTCCCACCAGGTATTTTCAAAATCGAAGACTCTGCTCACGTTGCGAGACTGTGGGGACTCCGAAAGAATCGACCTGCAATGAACTACGACAAGCTGAGCCGCTCCATACGTCAGTACTACAAGAAAGGCATCATCCGCAAGCCTGACGTGTCTCAGAGACTGGTCTACCAGTTTGTTCACCCAGTATGAGACTGCAAGCAAAGGGGGAGGAGAAAGCGGAGGACGATGAGATGGGAACTCAGAAAATTATAAGGACAAATTGTGCCACCATGCACATGAACAGCTAATTCCTGAGATGAAAAGGTGACATGGAACATGTGCACTGAATTACCCCGATGGTTCACACCTGACTGCCAACACTGAAGTAACAGCTGGCAGCTGCTGCAGTCTTATTTGTGCAAAGCCAGACATGAAGAGACAAAAACAGTGTAGCTGTTGAGGCTTTTTCCTGCTGCAAAATTTAAAAAGACAATAGATTTAAAAAAAAAAGACAAAGCAAAACAGAAAAACAGTACATGAACTGCCTTATTATTTGCATGATCTGCCTGTTTATGTTTCCCTATTGTGATTACCAAATATCTTGAGCTCAAATCAAAGTGTTACAACTGATGGCTCTTCGGTAAAAGTGTCTACAGCTGCACTGGCTTTGTCTAAACAGGAAACTCTTCTTATCTCATCTTAAAGCCACTGAGAAAGGGACTTCCTCTTTTTAGGTATTGCCTCAAATCCTGCTGTGGAAGTGTAATAGGGACCCTTGTATATATTTTTGTTTTCTAATGTATAACTTCTAAAGTGTGATGCATTCCCCTTTGAGGAGCTTTATATAGTTTACCCTGCCTGGTCCATTTACACAGCCGTATACTGCAATTAATACTTTGGGTCTTTGAAACCCAAAGCCTTCAAAATGTAATAAACCAAAAAGACTTGAAATGAATAATCACATACAAATGGAGACAACATATGCAATAAAAATAAAGTTTTACCTGAGAATTGACATGATGCACAAATTCATCATTCCTGGAATATGAAATGATTTTTTTTCCTAACTAATGAAAGTCACTGCACTGGTTGGCAACTTGAAACTTGGGATAAATTATTAAAACCTCTTTTTTTTTTTCATTCTGTTTTAATAAGTTGTTTATGCAACTTTGAATGGCAGAGGGCTGGAGCTTATCCCAGCTGTCATAGGATCAGAGAACACCCTGGACAGGTTGCCAGTCTGTCACCTGGCTAACAGAGAGGGACACACAACTAGTCACACTCACATTCACACCTGCAGCCAAGTTAGGCTCACCAGTTAACCCAGTGGTTCATCCTCAAACACAGAGCCTCTTTAGCTGAGGCCTAGACTAGCAGGGGGAAGTATGGAGCAGAAAAAGAAGCTGTATGAACATTTTGCTGGTTGTATTATGGTAACCCATGATGCATTTTTATTGAGTTGGTATTTTTATTACTTACAAAGTGGGGCAAGCACAGGGAGAACATGCAAATGAAACACAGAGAGGCCCCAGCCAACCACTAGAAACCGCTGCGAGTCACGGGTTAACTTTTGTTTTAAATCTATTCTTTACCTGCAAATGTCATGATCTCCCTGTCAACTTACTGCTGCACCAGTTGAACAATCAAAAAGTCAAGATAAAAAATAATTTAACTGCATGACAACAAAACTGCAGATGTACTCTACTAAAAAAAAAAAAAAATTTTTTTAAAGGATTCATAATTTAAATTTTCCAAGTTTATCATGTAAAAACAGCTATTCATAAAATCTGGACACAGAGTTTAATAATTCCACATAAGGGAGCTGCACTGAAGTCTAAAGGTTTGGTAGCAGCTAGTTCTGTTGTTCTGGACAGCAGCAGGATGAAAAGATTGTGGCTGTGGCGAGTATTTCTTTATATGGTCCATTGGGATCTGCACAAAAACCTGCCCTTGGCCAGATCTCTACAAACTAATGTGGTGCAAAGAATACGTTTGTGAAGGACAAGATGCGGCTTGAGCTAAGGCTGTGCATGCTCTGAAATGATTGATGCAGCCGTTTTTTTTTGTTTTTGTTGTATTCTTACACTTCTCTCTTCCCTTTTATATCCCAATAACTATAAAAACAGTTAACTGCTCTTCCACAGATTGGCAGTGTTTCGAGCCAAAGGTGCCTTGTGACTCACATGTTGACTTTGCAAACGGGAGCAAATTAAACTAAAGCCAAGAGATTTAAAAAAAAAAGTGCAATACAGTAGGACACCCTGCTCATGCTCATGCCAGATGCTTTCTGTTGCTCCTGAGTGAGAGCACAGGTTCACATGAACTTAGCCTTCCTTACAGCCCTTAAAAAAACAATGTGTAATTTTTCTGTGTTTTCTTACCAGAACATAGATGTGTGATGACTGGTCAAATGGTAGATAAAAACCAAGGCTAGGCCCATGGCAGCAGATATGGTGCAAGCCTGCTTTTGTTTAATCTACAAACGAATTTGCCAGGCATTAAATTTACAGAGCTCTCATGGTTTCCACCGGCAACAATCACTAATTGGGAAACACCTGCTAATGAGCCTCACTTTGCTTGTATCATGTTTCTTTTTTTTTTGTTTCCACAAAAGTGATGTAAAAATGTCTTATATTATAAACTATAATCAAAGCTGTCACCAACACCAGACACAAATAATTAATTTAAGCATAGAACCCTAAAAATGCCAAGCAACTCCCCCATACGATTTCATACTTGGTCTCTCCCAGAAACTTTCAATAATGTTCAAACCCCCAGAGACACAATGTCCAAATACCCTGGAGAGGATGAGAAAGAGACACAGGTGAGCGAGCATTTACAGGCATTCATTTTGCACACATAACCTGTGCAAATGTGCTTACATGTGGTGATCAATGACATCCAATATTGTCTCTTTAACTCACAGGCTCTGCTCACCATACAGAGAGTAGCTGCTTGAGTGCCTGGATGAGAGCATCACACACACATATTATTAAAATGTTCAATAAATAACCAATAAATATTTAATAGGTCTCATTTGCAAGATTATTCTTCTTAATGTTTTTCTGAAAGTGCAGAGTGCAATATCGCCTAAATAAGAAGCAGTAATGAAATACCATTTCATTACAGGCAGCTAACTTCTATATCAATCATCAGTTTTGGTAGGTCTTTAGCCAATAAGCGTATCCTTGATTATCCTCCTCACTGACTCTGAGAATGATCGGGAATTGCAATAAAAATTTCATGTTTTATTCAGCAGGATGTGAAACTAGTGACTGAACCCAGAATGTTATGAGAAAAGTTTTTTTTTTTTATAAATTTTTTTTATTGAGGTCAACCAAAGAAGTCGCCCTCTGATGACTTCACTTTTCAGACAGATATGTCCATCTTTTATATACAGCCTATGAGTGTAAAAAATATTGACAATCTGGACTTTCAACATGGAGCACAAAGCCTACGAATGTTTAAAATTCCTAAACCTAAGGCATGCTGCCATGTCCTTTTGAGAGAGAAGAGGCTTTCTCCTGGCACCCCTTTCAAACAAGTCATATTTGTTCAGACTTTTTCTATCTATGCTGTCATGAACTTTAATATTTACCATGCTAACTGAGGCCTGAAGAGTTTCGATGTAACTCTTGAGGGTGTTTTTTTTTTTTTTTTGCAGTTTTTTTGTAAGC
>VVHJ01040717.1:13393-43948 GCA_015107715.1 Tylochromis polylepis | reverse complement strand
GTTAGGGGGAGGGGGGGAGGGGGGGGGGGGGGGGGGGGGGGTGTTCCATCAGGAAGAGCGCCAAAGTCTACCAAATCAAATATGTGGAGCTACATACCACGATGACCCCTTGTGACTCAATGAGTAGCTGAAAGCAATTTTTTACAGTAGAAAAATGAACAAATTGTTAGGAAATGTCCTTACAAGCCCTCCCAAACTGATGGACAGCAACAATTTCTTCTCTAAGATCATTCCTGATGTCTTTCCTCCTCTGTGTCGTGTTAGCACACACCTGAATGCTCCAGGTATAGAGGTGCTCACGGATGTTGACGATTAAGTAATTATTAGTCTGCCTATGGAAGCTGTATGTGGAGCTTTTCACGCACTGTTTCTGCATTTTGGCTTCATTTTTGTTAAATGAAATAATGAAATATTATAATATATCACAATCTATTGCCCATCTGAGGTTGTATTTATCTAATATTAAGGATCAGGTGAATTTACATTATGTCCTGCTACATAAACCTTAGACCTGACAGGAGGTGTACTTTCTTTTTACTGTGACTGTAAACTCTCTAGAGGGCACAGATCACTTCTGTCGGATACAAATTCACATGAGACTAAAAGCTGCTCCACCCCACACTTTCACAATTATGTTCATGTGAGCATCTACTTGAAGTTTATGTTAGCTCCATGTACTCTGCTTTAGCTCGTTCACATCAGTTTAACACATCTGGAAATGTCTAAGCAAACATCTGTGGGATCAGAAGTCTTTGTTCAGACTTTTTTTGTTGTTGACTGGATCTGTTTGCTGTGTCTAAGTAAATGAAGTAAATGTAAAATCAGCTTTGTGAAGTTCCTAAAAGGCTCAACTCTCATCATCTAATTACTTTTTCTGTATATTCTTTTCTGGTTCATGTCCTTATCGTCATGTTAAATTTTCCCACCTCCAACTGTGCTCTAAAGAAGTCCAACAGGTTTTGAGAGATTTCACAATTGCACTCTGTCTTGCAGCAAGTCAGAGGGTGAACATCTGCCAAAACGAGGCGGCCTGGAGCTATGTGGACCAGTTCACTGCTGTAGACGAAACGCGGTTCTTTTGATGAGTAAGAGGTGAGCCTATCCCAACGTGTTGTATACACGGTGGGATAGGCTCATGAGTCTTTTGATCCGTGTTTCCCTCTGGGTAGTTTGACACATAAGGACACATGTTTTAAAAGGCTTAAGTGGAATTAAGATGTCATCCTTTCGGTCAAAAGCTATGTCTGTGTGATGTCTGTGATTACTTTAGTCATCTGCACCATGCTGATGTGACAGACAGGTAACGTAAAACTTCAGGGAATGACAGAATTTATTAAACCTTCTGACAAGATAGAAGATAAAATACAAGCTACACCTATAGTAAAGCATGTGTCGGTGTTTGGTAGGTGTTAGGACTGCCAATAAGACGCGCTGCTGTCTGTGTTTAGCCAGCTGCCAGTGAGGAGAAAGAAACATCCACCCAACCACAAAAGGCACAGAGGCTAGTTTTGTAACAGTTCTTTTTCATTGCCGAATTTCCCTGTAAGTCATGTGATGTCTATAATACGAAAAAGTAAAACCATGAATTTGATCAGTAGCTGCATAAGCGGACTGACACAACACTTTGGTGCAGTGGTTAGCACCGTCGCCTCACATAAACAGGGTTCTGTGTTTGAATGTTCTCGTCTCCAGTACCTTCTGTGTGGAGTCTGCATGGGTTTCCTCAAAACAGGAACCTTAGGTTAGCTGGTGATTCTGACTTGGCCATAGGTGTTAATGCAAGGTGGATGAAGGGTTTAACAGCACAGACAAAAGTGCTGCATGAATATATGTGAAAAGGTCAAACATGGCTTGCAGCACAATGTGCTTTGAGTTGTCAGTAAGACTAGAAAATGCTGTATAAGTGATTGCAGAATAAACAAGCGACAAACAACTACTTTCCTCTACATCATGAATAACTTGGCTTGGAAGTGCTGTTTTACTTTTTGTGTTTTTCACTGCTGCTTTTGTTGGATATATGAAATTAGAATATATGTTCTATGATGATTTGTTGGCAACATCTTTAGTGAGTCTTGGGTTATGCTGCCCTCTTGTGGCATGCAGCAGATTTTTGTAAACTCATATTAAATGATTAAAATCATCATTAAATACACTGCTAGTAGCTGTTTATAAACGAGCCCCTCTCATTAAAGATATTTTGATTTTTCCCCCCCCCTTTGGTTTGGAAAAAAAAAATGTTACCGTGCGTCAACACTGCAAAAACAGAAAACTAAGAATCCCACTTTGTCCATCACAGCTGACCGCACTGCGGTCACAAAGGGATTGACGTGGTCGGCAGCAATACCCAGGTACACTGTGTGCCACGAAAATAAAGTATTTATGATGACTGATCATAAATTGTTGGTGCTGATTTAACTGTGAGCATCTGCCAAAGCAAATAATCGGTGTGAAGCCAACCTGCAATTTTGTACTCTCCTTAATTCATCTGACAGCCAGATAGAGTATAAAAACATGACGCTTTGACACCAACATATAATTTTTGTTCAAAGTGGCTCAACTTTAATGTCCACATTCACAGTAATCAACCTTTTTATGCTGCGGCTCTAACAGAGGCCATTTTTCTGCACGCTGGAGAATTTAACCTTTATACCTCGCTATAATGCCACGTCACTTTGAATGCTGGACCTTTCCCTGCAGGGTATTCCTACTCTCTCATTCATATCAAATTGCACCATAATATCCATGTTTATGTGCTGCATCACTTGTTTTGGTCCGGCGATGAATCTAATCTTTGTGATTAATCTTTGACTCAGACTCTTTGTGTGTGCCTCAGTTTTCCGATGACATCTTTTATTTTTCCTTGAACAGGCACTACAGTTTGAAAATTACAGCACTATGCTAAAAGAAAAAAAAAAAATCAAGAAAGCCCTCTAATTCGCAGCATGAGCAATAAACAGACAAAAAAGGAGTTGGAGGTGCTTGAGCGTTTTTAAATATGCTTTCCCGTCCTTCAGGACTTTCACAGTGGATGCTGCAGCTGTAGCTTTTTCACCCTTTACATTAAACTTGTAAATAGCCCCATTCGGCTTCAAATATAAAGATACATTAAGACAGTTAAGATGCTGAGGTGTTTAAATTTATATAATCTTCAATCAGTCAAAGAGCGCCTGTGTGTCATGTTGGTGTAAAGTGATCTTCATAAGCTGGAGTCAGATTCTCTGGTGATGAGCTCTCTTTCACTTCATTGAAGGCAGCGGCTGAGAGTCTTTGGAGTGGCAAGGTGGTAGATTTTGGTAAGGCAGTATATAGTTCACTCTAAATCCAGTGTTAACAGAGGCAACATTAAAAAAAAAAAAGCATACAGAGGCATTAATACCACAGCAAGAGACATTTCCCTTCTGGATCTAAATGAATTTAGTTCATGCAGCAGAAAATGCAACTGTCTCATCAATATTTCAGAGACGGATCCTCTTTCCGCTTTTCTCGTTGCCGCTTTCTCTAGCTGCATCAGTAAGAGAACACCTGCCTTCCTCACTGACAAGAGAGCAGTCTTCACCAGTAGTAAAGCAATCTAAACCACGTACCGCGGGGCCACACACACTCTGAATCCAAAACATTTCAATAGAAAGACACAAAACTGAATACAGTCTGCAGAGGTCCTAATCATCACGACAGTGTAGGAGTATTAATTTAATCAAAATTCAGTTGATAATTTGGTGGAAACTCATCATCAAGGCCATGCACTGGTTCAGTTCAGACCAGATGAGCAAACAGTGTGTGGGAGCATCAGCATGCACCTAATCACGGCGCTGATAATGCCAAAACACTCACATTCACTCAAATCTCCGTACAAAACAGCTGCAACTTTATATCGCCAAGACAGGTTTTAGCTCATGCTGTCGACATTATTAACACAGGTAGATTAGGAGAAACTTGGGGGGAAGGTAAAAGTCTTAAACAGGCACGCTGCTGTAGAAGGGCAGGACAGCGGAGGTTAATGTAAACAATCCTCGCAGTGTCTGGTGGAGTACATATTTCCATTTCAAAGACAAGCTCGGCTTAGAGTGGCCGTGGTGTGTGTGGGGGGTTTTTTTTTGTACTGATGGGGAGCAGTCTTTTATCTGGTTTCAAAATGCTAATTCAGAGACATGCTGCAGAGTGGAGCTCGAAAACAAGTCAAGGCATTAAAGAATCAGATCAGCATTCTGGGAAAATATGCTTCTCGCTTTCTTGCAAACAGTAAGATGAGAAGACTGACACAACTCTCATGTTTGTATTCTACATTAACTCAAAACCTCTAAATAACCTCTTGTGCTACTGCAGCTGGTTCGATTCCAGCCAGAGACACAAATCCTCTTTGAGGTCGTGGTGAAATCTGCCAAATCATGCTTACAGAGCTACCTGCTGTGGTGACCCCTTGTGGCAAGCCAGCCGAAAGTAGCTTTAACTTTTTTGTCTGTGGTTTGAGGCTCCTCACACTGCTGCTCGTAGCAGGAACTGCACGTGTTGCATGTATTAGCTGTGTGTTAAACCACTGTAAACTTTCCCGGGTGAAATATGAAGCCACTGTTGAAAACTGCCAAAAAAATGCAGTTTCTCAAATGGCCACTTGAGGCTGGCTCCACCAGTAAATCAATCCCCACAGACCCACACATTAAAATGTGTAAATTTACAGGAGAAACAAGCATGTTTAAGCCTGCTGTCTATCTATCTGCCCCAGAAAGTGTACAAAGATTAACTTTTACATTGCTCAACCACTACCCAGCTGTTTGTTAGCTCAGCTTGGTGCTGTTGGTGCTTTTTGGAGCATTTAATGAAATTATCTGTTGAATAACATGGCTCGCTGTGTGGTTAAGTGCACTAACAGCCTGCCAAAGAAGACTGCATTCCAGTTTTTCTCAGGCTTTTTATAGGTTAGCAACAGGTTAACCTGCTAATCAAGATAGCTAGTGTTAGTTCCAGTAGAGGAGTAACCACTGAAACAGCCATTGGTGTGTTGTTTACACGTCCTAAGCTGAGAAAAACACTTTGTGTTTGTAGCCTTCATGTTGTTCAAACTTAAAAAGATGCAATTCAAAGGAACAAACTTCCAACAGAGAAGAGAGCATTTGAGGAGTAAAGGGGCGAAGGTCGACACGGTGGCTGCAATCGCTGACGGTTGTCAATGGCTCATTCACATTAGACCAACCGCCGTTCAACTAGGAAAAAGCGGCGGTTGCCTGGTGATTGCATTTCATTTTTTAGGTGTCAGAAACCAATTGAAAGTAGTTACAGTGACCAACTGGTTGAATGCAACGCCGTCAACTTCAGTAGCTGGCCACTTTCGATTGCATGGAGACTGCACAGGAGGCAACCTGACTCCAAACAATCACAGTCAGACTCAGACTGACTGCAGTCACTCTCAGAAAGTTTGGTGAATTTTTGCAAATAACTATCATCTAATTAATAAATTCAGACACAATGTTGCAATCATCTGAATCTGGTCTTTAAAGCAACCACTTCAAAGGTGACAAGATCACAAGTTCACTGCACACAGTCGCAAAACTTTTTGGGGGGCTTAAACCACTGCTTTTCCTAGTGTGGCTGTAACATAACTATAACACCTAATTTGCTGAGATTAGACACAAAAGATATACCTAGCTTATCAATGACATTTTAAGTTTGTTACCTTTGAAGGAGCGGCCTAAATCTTCTCATCTTGTCAGTCAGGCCGAACGCGAACACGTGCCTTTCCCAAAATGTCAAATTATTCCTCAAAGGCTAAATGTGTAAATACTGAAAAAGAAAACACTGTACTCAATGAGGAAAAAACTGTACAAGCATCCCGACTGTTAAAAAAATATATACATGAAATGCACAATGCATAGCTCATTCTTGCTATCCAGGCACAGCTGACGTTACCACTTCAACAATACAATGAGAGAACATCTTGTACGGCGTGTTAGCATCACAACCGGTGTCAAACACAGCTACACACAAAAGACACAACAGTATTTTGCTTCAGTTGCAGTATCTGGAGGTGAAGTGATCCTGAACAGATTGAGCTGTCAGTCTTCTCCACCATGAGTGCAGAGACGAAGACAGCTCATTGTGTCCGACAGGAAGAGAAGGCTTTGATTTGATTTCAGGTCTCTGGCAATGTGCAGTTATGACCGGACGGTTCAGTCTGGGTTTGATGAGGAAACGTCCTCAGCTGGAACTTTTAAATTGTCTCCACGTAATTGGCTGGGTAAAGACCGAGCTGGCCGTTGTCCAGGCGACCTTTACACCAGCCCTGTTCGTCCTCATCCTCCAGTTTCGTCAGCTCATCACCTTTAACAGAGGAAGAGAGTCTGAGAAACAGTGCCAATGTGCGATAAAATTACAAAAACACTGCTGATTCTCAGATAAAACAAAAACTTGCGGTATCACACAGGATCCTCGAAAGCTTTTCCAGTGGTTTTCATAACACTAACCGTTTGCCTCACTCACCAACTCTGAAGCTGAGTTCGTCCTGCTCTTGGCCATCATAGTCATACAGCGCTCTCACTCTCACACCTGTGCCCACATCTTCATCGAAGGGATTCATCCCTCCGTTGGTGTCGTTGGCTGAGTTCGGGGCCACCTGGTCCTCATCTGACCACTCTGTGGAGGCCGTGTACGCCTGGTTTTTATCGTAGCTGCTTACACTGAAAGAAAATTGTTTCACAAACACATTCAACATCAGCACTGTATGTATGTTTCGTTTGGTGCGACACAATGAAAAATGTATTCAATGATATCAAGGACTCCAAAAAAAAAAAAAGTCAGACAACATATATTTGAAGAAGATGAAACAACACAAAAGGCGCCCAGAGGATGATGTGGATTAGGATATGCATTAAAAGCACTGATAACTGGTAAGCTGTTACCTTCCTCGGTCTACAGCGTGGTCTCCTGCTGTTGTAACATGAGTCAGCATGACTACATCATTTCCTTTCTTTGACTTTTCTTTCTTAGAGATGTTATGGACAAGGTCTGGGTTGTATTCCTGCAAGAAAGCAAAACAAAAAAAAGATGGAAAAAGGGTTTAGATTTGGATTTCAAACCAGGGCAGTGACAATTCCAGTGTTAATTTCTAGGTATTACACAGGATGTTGCAGTTGTTGTTCGTCAAACCTGCAGACTTTTTTGAAAGACACTGGATCTCCAGTTAGTGTTTTCATCAGAATCGAATCAACTCAAAGCAATCAAATATTTAATATGCAAATATAAGCATCAAGTGTTAATATATATAAAAAAACAAATGAACATGAAATGAAAGAAAACAAACATATTCACATGAAAGAAAATGTTATTCATTTCCTGCTTGAAAAGGCGTGTGAAGAAACAAATGTCATTAATTAATTAATGATATGCATCTTTTTTATTATACAATCTCATATATATTCAGAGACATGCTGAATATAAACACTACTATATACAGTATTGTTTTTTCTAATATGTATACAATTATCCATTTTTAATGTACAGCACAACCATATAAATATTTAACACCCTGCCTCATCCATTTACTGCTTTATGAATCATTATTTCTCTGTAATGGTCAACCCGCATACATGCAGCAGCCTGTTCTAGTACTTAATTACCTCAAACTGTGGCCAGTTCATGTGCATGCCGGGGCCGTGAGTGTTGCTGAACCACTTCAGATCTTCTTGTGGGCTGGCTGATGTGATGGTGCGTTCAAGCTCTCTGTACACTGTAGCATAACTGTGAACAGAGAGTGGGGATTTGGTGAATGGGTAATGTATACATGATCGGTGTCTTGCTATCGTAACACTTTCAAACTTGTCAGACCTTTGGTTCTCTGTGAGGTTGAGGTGGCGTTTGACATCCAGCAGCACCTCTCTGAGGAAACTCAGCCTCTTCTCTTCAAACTGCTGGCACTGGTCGAACACCTGCTCCATGTTCTCCATGTATGAAGGGGTGGATTTACTCAGTTCATCCAGAGCCTTCTCATACTTCTCCTTCGCCTATGTTGCAACACACACGGACATAACATGATTAAAGAATCATTCCAGAAGCAAAGCTCTTCACGGTCTTGTGCTTCCATTCATAAACTTCTGGCATTAATCTGCTAATCGTTCCAAAGTACAGGACAAAAACGTCTGAGGAGGCAGCTTTCAGCTTTTATGCCCTGAACCATGGCATCAGTCTGCTAGAGGACCTGAGAGCAGCTGGAAGTGTTAAAATGTTTAAACTTACCTCTTCAGTCTGACTTTTGACTTGGTATACTTTACAGAAATCACTTTATTTTATGTACTGTCTTTATTTGATCTAATTTGTACTTTTATTCTTATTTCTTGATTCAGGTATTCACGCCTTTTAATTTTTACTTTTAATTTTTACTTAGCAATGAGCGACTGTCAATCCGTCCGTCCATCCATCGATCCAGCATGCATGTTTTAGGACTGTAGGAGACAGCTGGAGTACCCAAAGAGATCCCGCACAGGCACAGAAAGGCTCCAGCCAGCCTGTGGTTTTAACTTGCCTGCTTTCTAATTGTTGTTAATTTTATCATATCGTATCACACTCTCTGTGATGTTTTGGTTTTATGACTTCGGTTAAATTGCTTATCTGTGTTTATTATCTGCTTGCTTATTATATTTTCCTGTCTTATTATCAGCTCCTCAGTCATTTCTGAAGCACACTTAGCACCATTACCAAGCATGAAGTTCAGACAAGGTTACAAATAAAAGTTGACTAATCAGAAATAGTTTCTTGTCATGGACAAATAACCAAAAAGAACCAAGAAAACATCCTGCTTATTGTAGTTTAGATTAGTTTTGGCTTATAAGTCTGTGGCGTATTACTCTACTGATGTCCAAAAACAATTAAAAACAAATCGTATCCCTGTTGACATCCCTCCCCTACAATCAACACACACATGATTGGTTACTTTTACCCCTTTTACCAAAGCATCTTCAGTATCTGAGCCATTATATGAATATAAGTAGTGGTTAGTACCATGAGAAAAAGGCTGCATCTGAGAATGACCCTGTGAATGTTTTGATGTAGCACCTCCTAGAGGCAGTTATATCAGTGTTTCAAACTTTAGGTCCATTTTTGAGCACTGGCACTAGCCTGTTTGTTAGCTGAAATTCATAACACTGGTTCTAGATTACTGGTACAATGTCAGTTTAATTCTGTTTAACAGAAATGGTTCTGCTGTCAGAGACGCGTCAAGTTCTTCCACTTCTGGTGCCAAAAACGGTCTCTAACTAATGTTGGCTTTACCCCTGTTTGGGCTCCATTTCTAAAAAAAACAAAACAGATAATGTGACTGAGCTGCTTTTAAAAAAATAATTACAATTATTTATGTTTAAGTCTGTAATAAGATCCAAATGGCTTGGGGTGACCATTGTTTTAATGATACACGTAATCCACGTGTTCATATATGTTTCATTTATGGAGTCAATGTGAAACGGACTAATCTCGAGAGAACAGTATCAAATGTTCCAGCACAGAGGCAGTAAAATGAGACTAGAGTCCATTTCAAGAGCAGTGAATGAGAGTTACTGACTGAAGGAGTGGCATACTGTCACATATTAACAATGCTGCACTGGCTCCAACTGGACAGCCTTAAAATAGCCTTGCTTGCCTTTGGCTTTATTGCAGAAAATAGCTTTTGCATAATGATGCTGGAGCAGCAGCAGCTGATGTTCTCACCTTCTGTGAGTCCTGTTTACACTTGTCCACTTTCTCATGGAGTTTCTTCTGCTGATCAGCTGCCACATTTGACTCTCCCTTGATGTTGGCCTCTCTGGTGGTAGCCAGCTTCTCCTCTTTGCAGGCCATGTGGTATGTTTTCTTGGCAGCCTCGAGCTGAAGAAGGAAATTCAACATAAACAGAAGAAAGCAGTATTTAATCAGACTTTGAAGATTTAAAACGAGTCCTCGTAAAGTCCACACTCACTCACCTCTTTCAGCTTTTTGGCCCACGGTTTCTGAGCCTTCTTAAAGCCCTCCTCGGCCTCTTTGGTTTCCTTGAATCCACCCATCATTTGTTTGTGGTACGAGTCTTTCTGCCAGTTCTTCACTTTCTCAAAGTCCTCATTGATCAGGTAGTTCTTTATGTCCTGGTGGAGCTCGCTCACGTTCTCGGCCTCTGTCATCACCGCCATCCACGCTCGTTCTACTGTGCCGTACTGAGGCCCTAGTGGAAGAATGAAGTGTGAGTAAAGTATCAAAACTTTATCTGACATGGAGTCAGTCTGGGAGGTGAAAGACGACACTGAGAACACAGGCCCAGAGGCAGGACTGTGGCAAATGCCTTAAAATCTGTGAATGGGTATTCAGGAAAACTGTTGCCATTTTAAATGCAAAAGATGTCTTTCTGTTTACTGCACTTTGAAGGCAATTTGTAAATAAACACGACTAATGTATCCACACGTTAATCTCTGCATTAATATGAAATACAAACCCAATTCTGAAAAAGCTGGGACCCTGTGTAAAATGTCAACTAAACCACAATGCAATGACAATGATTTTAAAACCTCATAAGCCCATATTTTATTCACAATAGAACAAAAAAAAATATCAAAAGCTTAAACTGAGACATTTCACTATTTCATGAATAATATTAGCTGATTTTGAATTTGTTGGCAACAATATGTCTCAGCAAAATTGGAATGGGAGCAACAAAACGCTGGAAAAGTATCGGGTACTAAAAAACATTTGGAGGAAGACTTGGAGGTTAGCTAACAGTAGACCAGTAACATGAGTATAAATGGGTAAACTTATGGGTATAAAAAAACACCTCAGCGAGGCAGAGTTTCATAGAATTAAAGATTGGCAGCGGTTCATCAGTTTGCAAAAAACTACATTCAAAAATTATGAAACAACGTCAGAACAAGGGGCCTCAACATAAAACTGCAAAGACTTTGAATATCTCTCGTCTACAGTACATAAACACATCTCATCAAAATGTACATTTTATCAGTTTAAACACCTGATACGTTTTCTGTGCTTTGTCTTGAATAAAAGATGGGGTTCATGAGAGTAGCAAATCTCTGCATTCTGTTTTTATTTTTACAAAGTATCCCATGTTTTTTGGAATTGGGTAAAATGACATCTCACCTTTGTCTACCAGCTGCCTCCATCTCTTGGACCACTCGGTCAGTTGCTGTGCGTAGGACTTCTCAATTTTGGCACGCTCTTGGATGCAGTTCATCAGATCATTGCAGAGCCGATGACCATCGTCAATCCGCTTCACTGTGCGTTTGTAGTTCCCAACCTTATATAAAAACAAATGACAGAGTGACACTCAGGTTACACATCAGACAAACCCACTACCGCTTACAAATATCATTCAACCCAGTTTTATTTATATAGAGCCAAATCCCAACAGTTGACTGAAGGTGTTTTATGTTGTAAGGTGAAGACCCTGCAATAACAGAGAGAACACCCCAACAATCAGATGACCCGCTCTGAGCAAGTACTTGGTGGCAGTGGGAAGGAAAAACTCTTTTTTTAATAAGAAGAAACCTCCGGCAGAAGTGGGCTCGGGGAGGGACAGCCATCTGCCGTGGGGATTACTAATGATTATGTTCTTAAAATATTTGTGTTCTGCCTTATGGAAGTTTTTGGAAGAAAATTCATCATATGAGGTTTTAAGCTATGAGCATTTAGCTGATTCATATTCAGTTCAGACCAGTCAGCTTCCTATGAAAAACTGCTGCTCAAAAAGGCTGCAGACATCTTTTAGGTATCACAATAAATAGACTGTTAGTCCAATCATCCTTTTTACACAAACTTTCCGAATTGTCAGTTAACCGCATAGCAAGCGACACAAACTATTTGTTGGCTTTAAAATATCCTCAGTCAAGCTTGTTTTTCCACTTCAGTGCTCTTTAGTTTACTGATTTGGTTCACTGATTAGACTATCTGAAGTTAGCCTGTAGTGGATGATGACAAACACTGCTGAACAAGGACGGTTCAATGGCCTTGAGCATAGCAACCCCACACACCTGTCCCAGCCAATCAGACGAAAGTTGACTTAAAGGGAGGGGGGCTAAAATTGCTTGTTTCAGTCACAAGGTGAACTGAAGGGCTGCACAAAGACCAAGTATATGATAAATAAAGATTATTCTAAGCTGTATATCATGCAAAGTCACTCTGGTAGTGTCTAAGAATTAAAAACATGCGTTTGAAATTTGCACAATAGTTCCCCTTTAACTTATAATGTGTCCTAAAATGTTCAAATCAGGACATCAGAATTCCCGTAGGCGAGTATCACTGGGTCATTAGGACCCATACTCTGTGATTTCAGATACCCTCTTTGTTTGTAAAAAAAAAAAAATGTTCACCTTATTACAGTTTACAGTTGCCAACTTGCCCTTCACTATTTATGCAATGTCACTAAAACTATCGGCAACTGTGGACCAATGCACGCAGGTATTCTTTGTTACCTCAACTGTACACATTTGAATAAATGCCTAAAGATTACAAAACAAGAAAAAAAAATCTATCTCAGACTATCTCCTGAAATATGGGCCTTTTCTGGTTCTAGCTAAAGCTATATATAGGATTGGGATTATAGTGATAATGAACTTAAACGACCGTGGACTTCTTCTGTTATTTGAGACGCCTTTAAAAAAACAAAACAAAAGCCTGTCGGTGAAGCAGGAAAAGGATCAGCAGGGAAATGGCTGCTGCTGTGCAAAGTTATGCAATGAAAGCATGGGATGGGTTAATGTCATATAATTTACAGCTCTCCATGGATGCAGGAGCAGCAACCTCACAGAGAGCTCTGCCCAGAGACAGAGCCCCTGGGTGGGAGAGAGAGAGCGAGAGCTACACAGAGGCTGAACCCCCAGTTTACTGGACTCATTTCATACCTTTAGCCGAACCGCATCTTTGCTGAAAAGGTAGTAGATGTTTACACTTAATACACCATGAAAGTAACACCCAACAAGCCTCAAATTTGAACTAAATGAAAGCAGCTGGGGGGGGGGGGCAAATGATTGGATTCCACACCAGGCCTCTGCTGGAGCAGCAGTGAGCCGAGTCAGCGATCAGCAGGCAGCACTGCAGCAGCTCCACAGCAGTAATGCAGTGGCTGACTGTGATAAAGTGACTATGTGCTGGAAGCAAATACTGCTGCTTCACCACCTGACTCCCGAACATAGGCTGAAGAGATATGATGAGGATAAAACTGAACCAACTCTGAGAGGAGATCGATTATAAAACCCAAATGTATGAAATGACAATACCTCTCTTCTGTCTAAAGCACCTCCTGAGCACATTCATCAAACAAACTCCTGCATTTGAGCATAAAGCAACAGGACAGTCTGTACTGATGAGGTGAATAATTTCAGTGTTTCAACAGCGAATCGCTACCTCACCACCTCACCTGAGTCACCACCTCTCATATATAATAAATTAGGTTCTTGGCACTTGTTGCTCAAATTACTCAGGGCTGTTTTTGCTCAGGAAAGACTGCTGCTGATGTAATCTTGTGGGAAAAACCCAGAACAACAGTTGAAACGACAGACAAACAGACATTTATTCTTCGATAAACCATTAATATTTACGCCATTCTCTAGGAAATATGCCTAAAATAGCCTACTTCCAGCATTTCAGTTTTAACAAAATGGTGCTATCCTTCAACTTAGCAGATGGTACAGTGAAAATCTTTGGTCTAACAGACAGATGAAATAAGCAACAAAGAGACCATAGGAAGTTGTGCTGGAAATTTCCTATTTTTCATATACAGAAAACAACAGATTCATCAAATAAAGTAAGACTGATCTACAGTGATAAACTATCAACCTGTTGGGACCAATAAACACAGTACCTGGAACTATGTGATGTGTCCCACAGATTACTCATCCTCATGCCATCTCTATTAATCCATCGTTTGGACTGCCTTTGTCTATATTGGTGCCAAATTCAGAGATTATAAATTCGTACCCTGCCTTGGCTGAGAGGCATGGAAAATAAGCCAATCACAGCTTGAAATGCTACCATTTAGAAAAAGCCCCTCAAAAAATAGTGTTTTCTGAACCCAGTGTAACCCTCCTGTTATTTCAGATTCTGCCCTGCATTAACCCCAGTTTGTCACATCTTTCCCAGTCATCTGATATCCCACACCACTGGCTCACCTTGTCCTCTTCCCTCATCAGCTTCTTTATAAATATGCTGGTAAAATTCCGCTTGCATTGACAGGTTGTCCAAGATTAATGTACAGTGCCAGAGTTTTTATCTTTTCACCCCTCATCTAACCCCTTCATTGCTCTTGCTTGCAGCATTTTATTGTAAAGTGAACTATATTTACCTTTAATTAGTGTTTATTTGTCCAAAGAGTCAGTGTAGGTGGGTATTCATTCATTAGTGCGTGTACATGCTCTTGCTGTGTTTCATGTGAAATGCAATTTAAAGTTTAACAGATCCATTTATTTTCCATTTAACAAAGATAACCACATCTCAGCAAACTGTCCCCTCATGCCCTAAGCGCCTGGGCTGATCAAACCTTTGAGGCCGTGGCAGCTGAGGTCTGTGGCAGGCTCTGCCTACACCCCGGAGGTTTTGCTGTTTTCTGTGGATTGTTTTAAAAGCCAGCTAAAGACACATTTGTTTACGCGACCATTTGGTTCATAAGCTAAGCATTTTTATTTTAGTTCTTGTGCTGATTTTATCTGTATTTCTTTTCCTTCATTTTCTGATGAGCATTTTAATATATGGTGACACATTTCAGCTTGATGTCTCATCAGGGTCACAGTTTGGCAATCAAACGGGTAAATGGGCTGGCATTTATGCACCACTTTTCTAGTCTAATCGACCACTTGAAGTGGTTCAAGAGCACTCCCGCGTGCACAGTGGAGGAGTTGGGTTTGAAACAACTGATTAGTGGCGGACTTGGTCTACCTCCTGAGGCACAGCTGTTTAATGCGACTTGTCCACAAAGATACACAGGACAAAAATAAAGAAAACAAAAAAAAAAGATTACTGGTGAGGAGTTCTTAATTCTTACACTTTGAGAGCACAGGTTGGGCCAGCAATGAAATATTTCTGTTTTTCCAGATGTGGCTTGATAAATTGACACAATCAGAAATAATGTCACCAACATACAGTAATTTGTCATGCTGAGGAAATGTGTGCGTCATTTTCTGATCTGAGTTTGAGGCACCCGCAGCTCAGTGATCCAACCCTCTCGATAAATCTGTTGCTATGCGCAGCGGTGAGACTTGCCTGATTTACGTGTAAATCTCCACACGGCTGACAAATGAGGCCCTGTATCTTTCACTCAGATGAAGTAGGTTAACTGAGAGTTCATTACTAGGCGGTGTCACTTCCCAGTTAGGTTTAATCTGTCAAATATTGCTCCCAGCTGTCTCACCTCCCAGAAACTGTCCGTGGTCTCCTCCAGACTGGCGGATTCGTCGTAGGCTCCAGACATGGTCCCAGATTTGGCAGGGTGGCTTTAGGCTGTGGTAGTCTGCAGCAAAATAACTCTCCTTATGCACTGTAAGACAAGACAAGCACAGAGGAATGTAAAACCCTCTGATGTGTGAGACACATAAAAACTCAGGTCAAAACTCCCTTAGAGTTTATAAATCTGATTAGAACACATCCAGTATCTGCAGTGAGATTCACTAAAAAACATTGTTTAAAGCAAGATTACGTGCATTGTAGGTTCTGCTTATGTGATTACAGACACTATGGACTTGTGGTGGTTACAGTTAAGTAATATTCCTAAACTGGATAATAAGGGCCCAAAAACTGGAGGTAATAATGTGGAAATAAAGACATCCCCCATGAGGCAAAACTAATTAGTAATAGTGGCGTAATACCTTGGTAACAACATGATAACCTGCTAGAAATAAGAAGGTAATGTCTGTGAGTTTGAATTTTCACATTTTTATACAGAGTTTAATTTGTAATAACCTGCTGGCATTGGTAGAAAGAGCCAGCTGCCAGTAGGTGATAAACTGCTGCAAACTAGGAGTCTGGGCTTTCTTTTTTATCCTTGGATAAAGACAAAGAAGAAGTAGTGCGCCAAGTGCCAACTTTAGCCACCTTTAGCCATATTTCGCCTTGCCTCATAGATTCAAACTTGCATAAACCAGTCAATTATAACACACGTATTTGGAATCAAATTAACATTCTAGCTACTGTTGTAGGACTGTAAGGTAACTAAAACATTTTTTCCCTTCCCTTAGTTATATTTGAGACCGTGTGCTGATTAACTTAAATCACATCCTATTAGCTTATTCTACTAACAGAGACGCTAAAAGAATATGACTAAAAAACTAAGGTTGCATAAAAGTAAGGTTGTCTTAAAATAGCTGACAATTATTGAAAATACCAATAAAGAAGTAGACGTGGTTAGTTATACTGTTATTTAGAGTATTCACCCAAAAATTAAGCACTCCAGTTTCAACAGTTTAGATGAGAGGGTTAGAGGTGTGGTGTACTCAGAATATAGCTATCCAGCCCTACTGAATTTTGTAGTGGTTTATTTCTAATAATAGAACATTAAATATTCAAATATGCCTGAGGTAATGTCTATTTTGGGTCGAAAAGAAAAAGGATAAATTAATTATTTTACTGTATACACAAATTATAATAGTGCATTTTTTTGTTTTTTAATACGGCAATCCGTATCTCTGAAATGGTTGCTCAAAGAACTGTCAATTACATCACACTTGCTTTAACATTATTCTTCTTTCAAAACTTCTAATTTTTCAGTATGCAAGTGGGCAGCTTGGTGCTACTTGCTGCAAGAGAGGCTGGATCTTTGGACGGTTAGAGGTCAATCAGTGATGAAGACGGCGCAGCCCCCCCCACAACCCTGAACTGGATAAGCGGGAGAACATGGATGATATCCTACTTTTGTGTACTGGACATTTGAAATATATATTCCATGACCACTTTCTTTCCTACCTGAAATATTTTTACCATGTTATGTGTTGTCATCCAGATATAAAATATGCTGTGAAAGGTGGTCCTGTTCATTAAGTTTGTTTTAAATGGTTATTAACATGGTTATTAATATGTTACTAAATAGAAACAGGTGGTTTTGCATTTTGCTGCGCCGTTTCCTGCTTATTACACAGAAATTACCACAGATGTTTCCATTTACAAATCCAGAGCATTAAACATAATATTTACATTATTGCTTTTAAAACCAGCAGGGTGTTGGGAATCTAAGGTAGGATTAATTCAAGCATTATAATATAGCAATACTATCCAAATATGCTAAAACATGAGTCAATATCACCTTATTGTTATTATGAGGTTGTTACAATTACAATTTAAACTCTGTATAAAAATGTGAAAATCCAAACTCACAGACATTACCTTCTTATTTCTAGCAGGTTATCATGTTGTTACCAAGGTATTACTCTACTATTACTAATTGGTTTTGCCTCATGGGGATGTCTTTATTTCCACATTATTACCACCCTTATTATCCAGTTACATAAATTTCAGTGTAATATTACCCAACTGTAACCACTGTTGCTACCATGATATTATTTTATGTTACTTTGTAATTGCGTTGTAATAGCTTAGCAATTACCACATTATTACGTTCTTTTTTCTGCCTTGTTGCTCTATTACTACTGTAATAGAAAGTGCTGTAACAAAAACTATAATAATACGCTAATAAACGTTAGTACAACGTACAAACCAAAGGAAAATAGTGATTGGCATCAAATTCATTCATTGGAAATCAAAGCTTAGCCAATCAAGCATCTTACTCTATATATGCTGATATCAGGTGAACTCAAATGCAATCTTACACTTACAGCCTGAATGCTTCCAGCTATTTTCTATCTGCTCTCATGAGATTACTCTGTCAATAGATTTAATGATTAGCTATTCATTTTCAGTGGCATAGACTCAGGCAGCTATTATCAGAACACTGCTGTATAATTGCAGGGCAATCTTTACTCATTGTGGTCAGCTAATATTATCCCATGGCCTTACTGGAACACCTGCTGCAGAAGTTAATTAGTTGTGGCTACTAGTGTTGGCACAAGATTTTCTAGATCTATTTGTCTGAAAATATCTAATATTTATATCTATATCCACCGGATGACAAACCCTAAGCATAATTACTAAGCACACAGACTGCCTAACAGTATTAAAGCTCATGCCTCACGCCCACCAGCTTCAGTACACAATACAAATTGCAGTTTCAGAAAGACTACACTGTCAAACTGCCACACAGCATACCATTGGATGGAATTAAAGTCATGAACCAGCAATGTAAGCAAAGTAAATAAAATGTTACTTCTATAGCACCTTTTGAGAAAAAAAACATCAAGTGTTTCACAACAAAATACCAAAGCATAGATTAGAGAGAGATTACCTCTCTCTACTGACTTGGGAAAACTTCCAATATCCCCCGATAATAGCTGGAGGAAGTGGCCAAGGAGGTGTCTTTGCGTAGACTGTAGACCCAGATAAGGATCAGAACATGGATTGAACATGGTGACCTCAACTAAAATTCAGCTTAGATCCTTTTTCTAATTGTTAATACATATAAATGATGAGGGATGTGAGGATTTTGAGAAAAACTCTGAGAATCTCTGGCTTCATATAATGAGCCATACTAAGGTTATAGATCCATTTCAGCCAGAAACACATTGTATTTCAGATTAAATATCATTATCAGTTTGATTAAGACTTACGGATTTTATCTACAATGTTTTGTCACTTCTAGACAACGTAAAGTGCTTTTTTTTCATTGTGCACAAGCAGAACAGGCCATCTAGTCTGCAAAATCTGGCGAGCCTACAGGTGTAAGTCATGATATGAGTAATGTAAAATGTATTTATGGGACTTACAATGCACAGATAAACATTTTATGGGGGCAAGAGCCTGCCTATGAAACAGGAAAAGGAGTGTCGATGTGTGGTGAGATGCTGAAAGGGGCAAGAAAACGGAACACAGGAAGATGCAGGAGAGTGCATCTGGTTCTGGCATAAACACTAATTATTCCCCAGCTGAAGTGCAAGGAAGGCTTGAGGATGAAAAACTCTAACAGGGCATGATGTATACACATGGTTGGTACATCTGTTTACACTGTACATATATTTTTAGCACTGATATGCTACATTGTTGTTGTTTCAGTGCTTTGTAATTTTTTTGTGTTTACTTTAGTTTCGTATGTTGCACTGTGGTGTGTGACTTCTGCAGTACATTTAATAATTTAAAAAATACAACAAAAAATTCATAGTTTTTCCATGCATTAAATCCATGGTAAAAGTATGTGCTCTGAAAATTAGCATCTGATTAATATGCACTTTTATTAGTCAAAAAAATATGAAAGACAATACTTTTAGGAAATTAAACGACAATGAACACATTTAATGATGCAGACTAAAAAACACGAACATTTGATGGTCAAAGGAACTTGTTTTGTTGTTAAATTGAAGGTTTTGGGTGAGTCATAGCATTTATTAGGTTAACTAGAGTGTTTTGCAGCAGTTCCTCTGTCTCATTTTGGAAATATCTCTTCAATGTTTCAAGAAATGTGCCAAAGTAACTGAGAATTACTCAGTTTTACTTTTGTAATACTTACATACTACTATACTTATACACTTATACACTAAGTGCCAGCTTGTGTAATGACAAATTCCCATGTTTTGAGAAGGTACCAACAAAAATGACATCAGTTTGCTGTTTGTTTGGGTAGGCTGCCAAACACAAACTCATCAGTCCTGATTGGCACTCATTCAGCCTTCTTGTAATTGTAACTGCAGAGGCTTGGGAATTTGGTAAATTTCAGCTTTACAGACAATCACTTCAGTCTGGACAAAAGAAAGTACATAAAACAGAATCCTGGATTAGCTGTTGTAGCAGCATAATCTCCTCTGGGAGAAACCAGACTGCTTGCCTAGACATAGGCTGCTAGTTTGTTCCACTGCATATTGTAACAAAACATTCCAAATTTAATTTTTGTTAGATTTTTGCAAGCATCACAGACACAGAGGCTTCTTATTTAATAAATATATGTAGTAAGATGCGCATATGAGACAAGAGCTACAAACAACATTTACAAACAAACCACAATATTTGGAATGCTGATCAAGATCAAATGCAAACGATATGAACATGAAATGCAAGTAAAATGCCATCTACAGCCACTGCTGGAAGACAAAACAACAGACAAGTGATGTTACAGTCAGACCATCTGACTTCCTCTGTGATGCAGTATTGATGCACTGGCTGTTAAATATGGAGTAATTTATTTTTTACATGTATTTTGTATTTGGACTAACCAGGAATGCAGAGAAATGGACCAGTGAATCTGTCATGAATGACGAACTTTGTATGTCAAATGAACATTGTAGCATTTTGAGAAATATTCTTATTTGCTCTCTTGCTCAGATATATATATAAATATATATAGCTATATCTATATATACATATCTATAGGAAACCGGGTGAAACAGCACAAAAGGGAAAATCCATAGCTGACTTTGGCTTCATCTAAAACAAATTCTATTATGTTTGTTTAAGTTTATTGTTTTTCGAGGGGGCTGTGTACGATTGCCAGGTAAAAAGCAAAGAAACAGTCCAACCTTTAACTCTGCATGAAACCACAGCTTCTAATATTTACACTTTGTCTTGTAAGGATTACAAATCTGATATATTATGTGGATGGCTAATGTGTTTTGGAAAGAGCAGGCTGGCTGTTTCCACCTGCTTCCAGTGTTTATACAAATCTAAATGTTTACTGACGACAGACAAATGAGAGCGGCAACATGTAATGATTGGCAAGAAAAAGCACGTTTCTTGACATGTCAAATTATTTGACGTCATTTTGTTCCACATACCACACACTGTGAATATGGAAACCAAATTAAAGCATGTTCTGGGAAACCTCCAGATATTAGCAGACAAATTACTGTTGCATTAAACAACAAAAACAGTGCAAAAGCTATTGCCTCAGAGAAGAATATGAAACAATGGAAAGAGAAGCACCAGTGATGTGTTTTGATAAGAAGTCGGGGGAGGGGCAGAAGCTGCATGGTTATTTGGGTCAACCATGGAGAAAAGGATGGAGCGGCACCTTTGACAATAAAAAGCCGAGATGAAGTGAGGGAGGAAATTGGTACACCCCGACCCCCAGAGCTTACCTCTCCATAAATAAACAAATAATCAAAGGGAATTTCTGCTATGATGTAACCTGGCAATTCTGGGCAAAACAAATGCTTGCGCAGCAATGCAGTATGGAGAGTGGGGTAAAGAAGTGGGTGTTTATCATGCTTGGTTAATCCATTAGCTACATGCCGAGAGGGGCTTTTGTTGAGGATAGCCCTTTGCTTCGCGTGCATAAAGGCGGATCGCAGTGCAGGAAAACAACCGCTGACCAGCTTCTTCCACTTTTCATTAAAGTCAACAAGTAGAGATCAAGGCGACACAGACATTATTAAATAAATATGACTGTATCTAAATTAAAGTAACACCGTGCAGCGAGTTATTCACTGTGAGCAGAAACAATACACTGATACCGACCCACACATACACATACAACCTCAAACAGTGGCGGCAAGCTCCAAAATTAATTACCATCATGCTGATTTGTTTAACTCTTCACTTTTTCCTAAGTATAACCTGCAATCCTGGATCAGCATCCTCACAAACAAGCAAGAGCATCAGGAATTCCTATCCCTCCATTGCAAGTGCATAAGCATTAAAAAGCATTACAATTCCCGGGGTGCCAAGCCAGTGGCATCAACACATCAAAAGAGTAAAACCCCCAGACAAAGGCTGTCAAAACACCCCAAGAGTAAGAGAGCACAGCCCACCAAAAAGCAACAAAAGCTTACCCCGAGTCCTCCATTAACAGCGGCTAACAGCTAGGAGAAAAAAAGACACGTGGGCTTCTCCAGAAGGCAGCCCCTCTACTCCTCTCCACCTCTAGTATCTGTTTATTATTGCTCAGTGCTGCCTGCCGTCCTCTCTGGCTGACAAAGACGCGGCGCATCAGTGTGCATAGCAGGAAAACAGGAGTCAAGAACTCAAATCTCTGATATGATCAGCAAACTTTACGTGTGTGCCTGCCTCACTGAGTGAGGGATAATCCCGTGGTGTTGTGACTGAATGGCTCAGACAGAGAAGTAGAGGACAGAGAAGAGGTAGAGAAAACACAGGGTGGGGGGAGACAGGATGCAGGGCTGAGCACTGGGGATGCTTTACTTTGGTGTGTGAGGTGTTCAGTGGTCATATTTTGACGTAAATGTTAAAGAAAATGCATACAAAGATAGTGTTTATGTAACTTTTGACTGATCATGTTAAAATAAAATTATACAGCAAAAGAGAGACATCTCTATGATTCCATAAAGGCATGAAATGACTATAAAATTACTACTGAAGTTGATAATTAGACTTTTTCTTTTTTTTCAGATTTAGTTCGGTAGATACTTGAAGCCACATTTCTTTAGACCAATATTGGGGCAGCTCTTTAGTGGGACACAAGTCAAGCTTACGAAGTTTACAAAGTCAATTTCCACAGCAATGGTGGCAGATCTTGATCTCTCTGCCAGCCCCCATCAACCGAAACCCTTCAGGACATACAGCTGACAATTATACAGTATTTAAGCTGCTTTATCATGCTAACAGTTGCTGTGCATCTGCAAGCCTCCTTGCTCCACCAAGCTCCACCCCAGTTCTATGTGGTTTAATCATTTATATATATGTCATACTCATATATAATTTAATCACTGTTAATACAGATACTGTTACTCTCAGGTTCTATCAGGTGGTGTTGAGGTCTTAGGTCTCTAAGTGGGCCTTGCTTGTTTAGATTGTTCTAGATACGTATGTATATGGATAAGAGTTCAGTGACACCAATGCCATTATCAGTTCTACAAGTCTGATTCCTTTGATTTCCATACTGATTTCTGATCAGTTTTCTGTGTAAAAGAAAAAAAAAGTTGGAAGTCTTCAGCATCAACCTAACTGTGTTGTTAAGCAGGTCTGTACACACTGTAGAAACAGAAAAAAAGATTCAGGTACGCAAAAGCTCCACTGCTATGACTGTGATGCTACCGACTCTCAATGTCCAATTGTAAGAAACAGCATTGATAAACTTGGAGGCATACGATTGTGATGGATTAAACATTTTGAAACAAACTATGGGGGGAGGATGCAAATACAGGACAAGTCAAAAATCGGAATCAATCAAAAGCACACAGTGGTCATACACAGACATGCAAGTAAGGCAAAAGGCAAAGTCTATAAATCAGTCTAAAAGGACATATTAATACTGTATATAATAATACTAAACTAACAGAGGAGATCAATATATACAGAGGAATGCTGAAAAGCTCGACTAAACAAACAGGATGATTAGAGGTCTTTACTAGGAAGCTGGATTTGGGTTTATTAAGGTAATTTCAGGGTTAACTGTGGGTTTTCAGTATTACAAGGGCAGTTCACTTCTTACTTGAGTACTTCACTATAACTTATAAGGCAGACCCAACCCATTCCCAATCAAGTTGTGTTCAAGCTAAGAGATTAAGAGGTATCAAATCACAACCTACAGACTAATCAATTCTAAGCAAAATAATGTCACATTTTGTAGAGTCCTCCCAGACCTCTGTGCATGGATAACAAGAGGGTCTGAAGTCTTTGCCTTTTCCCGATGAGTGTCGGTAATAAATGCAGATTCTTCAATGGAACTTCATTCCTTGATTTTTTACAACTGACTGCCTCTCTGTACTTCTGGATCTTACGTATATCGAGTTTGCACATAGACTAAGCCTACATTATATTTTTCTAATATTGCCATTTTATCCTTTTAAGATCAACCACTCTTCCACCAGAAGACTTATGCATGCTTGTGATTGGTCGGTTGCGGTTAAGGGCAGCACTTTTCAATTCAATTCAATTCAATTTTATTTATACAGCACCAAATCACAACAACAGTCGCCTCAAGGCGCTTTATAATGTACAGTAGATCGTACAATAATAGATACAGAGAAAACCCAACAATCATATGACCCCCTATGAGAAAGCACTTTCGCGACAGTGGGAAGGAAAAACTCCCTTTTAACAGGAAGAAACCTCCGGCAGAACCAGGCTCAGGGAGGGGCGGCCATTTGCTGCGACCGGTTGGGATGACTTTCAGGTGTACATACACCTAGCTAGATTAATAAAACTTGGATTGACTTATTCTGGTTATGCTATAGCACAGGGCTCACAGATCAAATTTAGCATCTTAAAAAAAGATAGAAAAGTATGAATCTACAGAATGAGGATCAGTATGCCAATTGGTTTTGCAAATCAAGTGTGAAGCAGACATTAGCTCTCAACTGCTGATTTGCATGTGCAGCACACATATAACGTAATACACATACACTTTTTTTAGAGCCGGAATTACATTGTAGTATTTGTGTTGTTGTTTTTCTGTTTCTGTCCATGAATAAATGGACGGAGCAAAAAACCCCACAAAAAACAATGATTTAATCACAGTTCATATCGCTGCTCCTACGCTAGTTCAGCGAGGCCTTAATCATAAATTGTCCATGTGATCTGTTGTTGACATTTAAAATGGGCGATCACAATATTAACTGTACTGCTCCACGACCCACACAAAGGCTTCATAGTTTCACAAAGGCTGAGAAGGAGATGCAACATCAAAGTTAGTTTTGATTTCTGAACAAAAGCAGGGAGGGAAGATCAGAAGGAAAAGCTGCAGAACTAGGAAGGACCGAACTCTTTTAAGATTTAAAACAAATCCGTCAGAAGTAAAAAAAGAAAAAGAAAAAAGCTTAATTTTATTACGGCACAAATTCCTTCAGTAGACTGCAGCAAAAGGCAAGTACTGATTATGTCATGGGAGATTACAATGATACGAAGTGTGTAGGTGACCCTGAGATAGACAGACGTAAGCTGCTGGGAATTTGCATGATGGCCAGAGAGCATTCCTCTGCTACTCACATGGCAGCCATAAAATGTTTAATAATTAACATGAAATTCAGAACAAATGTTAAGCATATTACTGAACATTAATTATTTTTTTTTGTTTATCAGCTGCTGGGTGGTTACAGCTAGAGATGCCAGGCTAGTCCCAGCTGCAAAAGAGCTGCTTAACTGGACTGTAATGTGTTATTCTGGCACTGGGGTTGGAAGGGCAGTTTGCTCACTTTTTCGTATTTTTTGTTAACTGTTTGCTTAGTTATTCTTTAGAATAGTCTTACTTGATCCTCCTCGAATGACTTTTTAGCTCATTTCTGCTGATGCTGGAACTCAGTTTTTAAGTTCACCTGTTTTATATGCTAGAAATTATTAGAAATTATTATTATCAAAATAGTTTTGTAGTCATTTTCATTTTTATGTATATAAAAATATGCTTGAAATATGTAATGTAGGCTAACAACTTGGTTCCTCACTATATGTGAGACTCTTGATTTGTTACAAAAAGCTGACAAAATTAACAAAAGAACGCTGACAAAAGATTAGCAACACTGCACCTTGTTTTATAAAGCCCGTTAGACAAAGATTAAATAATGATGTCCACTATCTGTGAAATTTTAATAGACTCTAACACATATCCTCTGCCCCTCTCAGCTCGTGTACGGTCCGCATTATTCAAATTCAACTCTTTTTCTTTCCCTCAGAACCAACCTGTTCATGCTGCCCTCATCACATTGAAGTCCTATAAATAGAAACACGTTCATCAGTTATTCACACTGCTGTGTAAACAGTTAGAGGAGATGAACAACCCGACCTCACGTGGAGAAACTGTGTGATCTCACATCACTGTAAAGACAAAAAGATCAATATAATACAGGTGCACTCCAATGGGCCTACACATAACATTTACATGTAAATGTATTTTACATCTTGAAGAAAGTTGGATTTGAATCCAGAAGTCCTAGTACAAACTACATCATCCGACACCTTTACTCTACAAACAACATGACTCCAGCTCTGTAAAATACTCTGGATTCACAGCCGATGTCTCAGCTGAAAAGACGAAGTCTGCAAGTAAATAAAATGTGTATGATCAAAGAGAATCTGGATGCCTCTGGCTTCCCTTAACAGCTGCTATTATAACAAAATAAGCCTTGACGAGAGGCACTTCTCCTGAGTGATTGTTTTGCCATTCCCCGGTATAAATATATTAAGAAATTCTTTACTCAGTCAAACACATTGAGAAAACAGTGTTTATACTGTAGCAAAACAAACTCCAAACCTAAAGAGTGCTAAAAGAATTAACTTCAAATCAACAACAAAAACAAGGCAGACTGACAGCTCAAAACTTCTACGCCTAGTTTAGAAGCACATGCATTATGCTCATTTCTTCTATATTTTTATTCTTGGACTCTACCAAAGTAGTTTTTTATGAAAATAATACATGGGTATGCCATACTGTCCTTTGTGAAGCCCCTCAGTTGAGCCTCTATCTAAAACAAGCAGTTTAGCACCACTCCCTTTAAGGCTGCCTTTCTTTCAGTTTTCAGCTGATTGGTGCCCTGGCTCCTCTACTCAACCAGACCGGGGTGTCCCAGATATTAAAGATTAACCATTTTAAGGATGTTAACTCACACTGACATCACCCAGAGCCTAGAGTAGAATTAAAAAATGGTCCAAACCACCTAAAGCCTTAGCATTTGGCTTCATTATTCAAAATTTTAGCCATGTTTCATATGAGAATCCACCTTTATAACAAATATGTATATGACAGGAAATAAGGAAAAAAAAATAGGTGTAGATTTCAGACATGATCAGTAAGATGCAAATAGATTGTTAGCAGTTAAAGCCCGTCTACACCACGTTCAACATCTAATTGATGAGTAGGAGAAAAAGGTGTTTGCTAACTCTAAGGTTACTTATCCACACAGGAAATATACAGTAGCTACAGATGATCATCAACAGAGCCAGAAAATAAACAAAAGGAGACATGACTCATGCAAAAACCTTATTCGTGCTATTATTTTGTCTGTTCCCCTAATTTAATATTGAGATCGTCCGTGGTTATATCACTGAGAGGCCACTGTGAATACTTACAGTGGAGCTACAGATCAAAGTCTAGCTACAGGCATTATATAGAAAAAATTGCAGAGCCTTTTGTGAATCCAGAGGTGACTGTGTGGAGTCTGATATACCTGTAGCAGTTACACAGTCAGAAAAAAGGGAGCTTACCAGACATTTCGGCCATAGGCTACATTAGTCACAAGTACCAAATAGTAATAAACTCATGAACAAAATGTTGGTAGGTGAATTGCATAATCTATGAAGTATGAACACATTTTATTTAAATTGTTATCTGACAACGTTACAGGTTAGATTGGTCTTTAATGCTACTACTAAAATGGTATTTGAAGGCATGCAAAATAATGCCCATTCATTCCTTTGAATTAAAAGTCATAATTGAAGTGTGGCACAGGATCAGTCATAAAAACCACGAAACAAAACCCTCAACTGCAATTTCAGATTAAATACACACGCAGCAGACTAAAAGCAGACATTTCAGATACATCAGTGCAGATCAGAGTAGCTACTAAACCTGGTTTATCCTCTGTGTGGCCTCTCAGTCCTCGACAGCCTTGCCCTGAGAAATTCTGACAGACTTCAAGAGAACTGACACCTGACACTGAACGACAGTGTCTGTTTACCTGCAACTCTGACACATCCTGCAGTCTACCACGCCTTTTACAAACACACACTGCAAGAGTGAACTTTGACGTATGCCTGAGAAGACACATTACGCCATCAATAATTAGCTGAACGCGAGGGAGGGTGGAGACTGTCGTTCCTTAAAAGGCACCTTGTAACCAGGCACAACTGATACTGCATATCTAAAGGAAGGCCGACTGATAGAGAGAAGGGAGAAAGAGGCATAAAATTACTCATCACAGGGATTAAGACAGGCAGAAAGGACAAAGGGAGGAGACAGTCACACAGGTGGTCAGATAAAGCCTGATCTGCAGAGCACAGACAGGGATGAGTCAACATCAGGGTAACATTTCAGCCGCGCTGCATCCACTCAATCAATACAGATTTGCTGATGTGAACACTGCAGTCTGAGCCATTACATTTCTCTTAGAATGGTGCATGAAAAAAAAACTGAACTATAATGAGTGCCGCAACACATTTTAGGAAAATTCTAAAAAGCTCTTCTGTTATTTAGTGTGATGCTGTGAATATGAAGGACTCAGAGCAGGCAGGTGCGCTTTAACAGCCATACACAGCGGTAGATAACAACATGCAGGGACCCCAGAGTCAAAGAAAGCTAACTACCTATCCACACAGACATGCGCTCATCTCCCCTGTACTGTATCTGTGGGTCATCTACTCATGCTTCTCCCGGGGGGCGATTGCTCTGTTTGACCCCAGTGTTATATCCCATTATTGCACAAAGTAATTTATGACCAGTGTGCTGGCTAATGAAAACTGAAAGGGCTACAGGTCTGGCTTTATGCCCCTGTACAAAAAACACAATCTTATAATGTAGTCTTTTTTTCCTGTTGTGATTTGACAATTTCTTTTTTTTATTATTGTGCTGGAGCATGGATGAGTGTGAGGCACTGGTAAAACTCTTTTAATGTTTTGGCTTTATTGATTCATTGAAGACATAAAAGCAGCCTAGTAAAGTCTGGCTAGAATGAAAGTCATAGTACATTTATTTTCATTATAATACCCATGAGCTAGTTCCTCTTAAACTCTGTACAAGGATGATGTTTTGATGACAAACAGTAAAAAAATTGTGTGCAACCTTGTGGTTTTAAACACCATTTAGTGTTCAGAGCACAGCCAGTTTTCTTTCAAAGAATTCAATCAATAATCCAGGGCAAGTTTTGAGGACCTCAGTGTGCTCCATGCCAGTTTTTTGCAATGAATAATCTTTTTTTTTCATCACCCACAGCAGAGAGGCAGTGTGAGCTTTTTTATTGAAAACCCCCGGTTCAGCTGCTAGGGTTCAAGTGTGAACCACACACACACACACTGAAGCCTGGACTGAGCAAAGCTGATGGTGGGCAGGAAAATGGAAGTTACTGATTCAGTGCAGCTGCTAAAAGCTATGAGCTGCACACACAAAAGCCTCTGCTGTTGATCTCATGAATAAACGCTTTGGGCAGCTAGAAGTGTGAACAACTCAAAGGAAACACCATCAGTGATACAATCAGGTGAGTGCAAACTATGCAGGCTGCTGTTCAACCAGCAACTTTGGGGCAGTCAAGTTGGAATATTTTCTAACACGCCCTCTTGCATAGTGCTAGTAGGTGGCATTGGAGATTCTGTTATATTGAAATTCGGTGCAGCAGTGCACATATGGTTTATGAACACAATTTGTAGGTTTAATTAATTAATTAACTTTTTCGATGCAGAACAAAGAAACATCACACACAGCGCAGTGCATTGACATTGTATGACAAACTGAAGAAACACTTAGAGTTTAGAGTTAATCTAATAAAAATATTATCAGAAAACAGTTCATTACTGTTAAGCTTTCTCTATCATAAAACCCTTTTGACACTGGAAAAACACTGAATTGAAATGAGTATTTTTGGGTCTTTCAGTAAGCGAATTTAAAGCTCATTTTTGGCCTTGGAACATCTGACAATTTCTTAGCTATTGTTCTGCTTTGATGACTTTACATGATGTTAACTTGAACAAGCTGTTTATATATGTAAATTTGTGTTGGTGTTTGAACAAAACGCCAATTCATCCTGGAGTTGGGTACATTTTTTTTTTAATGTAAATGTATTTTCTGACATTTTAAGCCATTAAATTAACTGGTGCAGTTGTAATCCATAAAAACACTTATATAAACACATATATATTATCTTACACACACACACACACACACACACACACCGACCCCATCTTTCACAAACCCAGTCACTATGGCAACATCAAGCCCTCTTCCTTCCTTCTCATTTGACTCTTAAGCTCTTCACTGACGCTATAAATCTGATGGCTGGAACCTCAGAGGACCGAAGCAAACCTCCAGCCAACAACCTCTAATAGCCTCTTCTTGTTCCCCTACAGCTGTGAGGTCCTTTTGTAACATACCACCTACAATAAAGATGCCCTGGAGATATGCACTGATATATTACACTCCGGTAAATAGAGGCATGCACATCACGTGACGCATATCACATCAACTTATCCAAGTGCATTTGCTCAGTGAAGCTCTCACTGACACTCACACATACCTGAGTTGCGGTAAACTACAGCCAAAGAATGTCTTCTCAGATGATGTCTTCTTCTTGTGCCTGATGAAATTATTAAATATCAAAGGCATCTGACTGAAAGACTGACTTAAAGACTGTACTGCCCTAATGGGTAAAAACTATTTGCAAATGAATTAGAATTTGAGGAAAAGCAAGAAAAATACTTGTTTTTGTCTATAATTATCTTTAGATCCATTAAACCTGGGACAACTTTCAGGGCCCTGAGCCCCAGTCTGAGATACAGATTTTCAATAAGACTGCAACTAAATATTATTTTCCTCACTGCCTTTTTAAATTAAATGTTTAGTCTTGGGCTGCAAGCAATTAATATTTTTTTCCATTAACTGCTTGGTCTGTAGCGCTTTAAATCTCTGGGGGGGGGGGGGGGGGG
>VVHJ01040717.1:0-13373 GCA_015107715.1 Tylochromis polylepis | reverse complement strand
CTGAGTCAGGTTAACAAAACATACACAAAAAACTAAATATATACCTATGAAATCACCCATTTACCTTTAAAATCTCACAAAAGGCAAAAATTCAGAACTGAGAAAAGGTCTACAATATTTTGCTTTTAACATGTCTGTTTATCAAGCACTTCTACTTCATGGTCATGAAAGAGCAGCTGAAGAACTGAAGAGAAGTTAAAGGAGTTTGATGACTGGATTGTATTCGCAGCCGATCTGCGCTGCACAGACTGTGCTGATTAAGAATCTAAAGGCACAGTGCAGTGAAGTCAGACAGTACCTAAACACAAGCAGTGGCTGGGCAGACAATTTTGAAACAGCAAATGGGTAATTAGCATATCACCCATGTAAATAAATACAGTAGATTTAGCTTTCATTACAGGTTTGCTTTCAGGGAGGGATCTGAGAGGTACATACCAAACCACATACCTACAGGCAGATGCTGCATGCATGCTTCATTTAAAACATCTATTAAACTGAACAGATTTGTTGACTGATTAGTTGGTCTACGGAAAAATCATGAACAAAGTCAGTTTTGACCAAAGCTCTCAAAACTTAGTCTTAAAAAAGATCCAGACATGGGCCTGATCCATCTTACTATTGGAACCTGCAGGACAGACTATGACTTGACTTAAAATACATGCTGCTTGGAATGACCCAAATCTCACGTCACATCTAACATTTAGCCTTTTACTGTAAAATGGACCTACAGTAAAACTGTGCAATATGATTGTGGACCAAAGTCCTGTATTTAAAAATTATTTACATCATTTTCTTGATGCATGTGTTCTGTTTTTAAGAAGCTGCTTCAGTTATGTGAAAAAGCAGGTTTTTTCCTGCACGGGGGAACTTTTGGCTCCCAAAAGGTTTTAGCCACAGCCAATAGAAACGCCACATTACTGTAACCAAACAGTTTTACCAGTTCTGCAAACTGCATTTAATTTGGGAAGATGTTTATTTATTAAATGTTCATAAAAAAAAGGAACTTACGCAGATCTATTTCAAATAGCTATGCACCTTTTACCCTACCTAACCAGACAGCAGTAAGTAAGATTCTTCTTCTACTCTGGTTGAAACCACACTACACGAAAACAACTGCATAACAAAACATAATAACTCATGTACAGGAATTTAAAGACAAGCTAAGTGAAAACACAAATCCTTTCATGTGTCACATCAGCTATATGGAAAGGATGGAGGATGCAAAACTTTAAGGGTTTGCAAAACAGCCCTGCTTTCTCTCATGATCCCCTGTGAGGATCCTACCTGAGACACCAATTACCTTTCAGTTCACAGCAGAATCGAAGGCCCTGCTCTCGTAACCATTTACCCTGAAGGCCTGAGCCACTAAAAATCTATTGCGAAAGCTATAAGTGGATCCCTTCCATTCAGCGAAGGAAATTATTACCCTGAGAGTTTGTCCAAACACACAGCAGTTTTCAAAACATGCAGCAAATGCACTCATCTGTTTTGCTAGAAAGCAAATACGTAGCTCAGGAACAATTACATGTACAACCTATTTAATGTTGGGGTAATTCTCAGAGCGACTCAGATGAAATTAAAATTTTAATTGCATTCATCCAAAGCCAGACATAGATGGAGAAGCTTAAGATGTCTGAAGCCATATTCTGGGTTACAAAGGCTAAAGGGACACATAGAAAGAAATACCCAAGCTTTATCGCTTTCTTCCAATCAGCAGGGAGCACCACATGTGACATGCCAATCTGGGAAAGTACAAATGAAAACTGGAAGCAAACTGTTGTGTCTATTCCCACTGGGAATGACATATCCCTAATTATTCATACAAAGAGCAAAGACGGGCTAGGTTTTAGTCTAATTGATTACGTTAACGGTGACACTTCATCTGTCACCCTTCCTACAAAGATGGAGAGGGGCTGAACCGCCAGCAGCAAATCAAATGAGTGTCACTAATTCGTCAGATAAATTAATCCAAGCTGGCACTTAAATGAAAGCTCTTTAACATGTGTGCACTCAGACCTCTCTCTTTAAATCTGTGGTCCTCAAACTGTGGGGCGAACCCCACTATTGTGATGAAGCATCAATTCATGATATCTTACACTTGCCGGCGACTTTATTAAGTACACTTTGCTAGTACGCCATTGGATCCCATTTTGCCTACAGAACTGCCTTAATTCTTCTTAGTATAGACTCAACAAGGTGGTGGAAGCATTCCTCAGACGTTTTGGTCCATATTGAGATGATAGCATCACACAGTTCATGCAGTTGTGTTGGCTGCAAATAGACAAAGGATCTTCATTTCCTCCAAATCCCAAAGGTGCTCTATTGGATTAGGAGCTGGTGACTGTGGAGGCCATTTGAGTGCAGTGAAGTCATTGTTCATGAAATCAGTTTGAGATGATATGAGCTTTGTGATATGGCACATTATCCTACTGGAAGCAGCCACCAGAAGATGGGTACACTCATAAAGAGATATACATGGTCAGCATCAATACTCAGGCAGGCTGTGGCATTTAAATGATGCTTGCTTGGTACTAAAGGGTGGGGACCAAAGTGTGCTAAGAATCCCCCCCACATCATTTCACCACCACTATCAGCCTAATCTGTTGATATAAACTAGGGTGGATCCATGCTTTGATGTTGTTTACACCAAATTCTGACCCTACCCTAAAAATCCAGACTCATCAGACCAGACAAGGTTTTTCCAGTCTTCTGTTATCTGAAGTTAGTGAGCCCATGCAAATTATAACCTTAGTTTGCTGTTCTTATCTGACATCTGTGGCACCTTGTGTGGTCTTCTGCTGTTGCAGCCCATCTGCTTCAAAGTTCAATGTGTCGTGCTTTCAGAGATGCTCTTCTGCATACCTTAGTTATAACAAGTGCTCTCCTCTTAGCGTAAAGTAGCCTGGTCATTCTCCTCTAACATACACTGCTCATTAGATAATTGGTCAAAATAGGAACTATCTGTAAACCCTACAGATGGTTGCGTGAGAAAATCCCAGTGTCTACATACCTAAATTGACTGAGTTGCTGTCATGTCTTCAGTATTTTCTAATCTGCTGTAGTCATCATGGCTGAATAAACCTTCCTAATATTCACATAATAAGTTTATAGACAATACACTTTATTTTTTCCCCCCCAAAATAGATATTTTAATAAGAGAAAAGTAATTTAAAAAAAAAAAAGAATAAAGCAAAATAAGTATAAATAACACGTTTTAGTGTCAAGAAATTTTGCCTACAATGAAAGATCACATTCCTCCAGGAGTTCATCATTAAAAAAAAAAATGAGAGCACCAACTCGCTTGCAAATGATACCCGTTATGACAGGGCAGTGTTTGCTTAAGCCTTGTTATAGCAGGATGATGAGACTGATGATGAGAAATGAGCTGCGAAGACTTCCTCATAATAAACAGCATAAGAGGCAAAGAATTTTGAATAAGCTTATAGACTGAAAGCAAAGCTCAGTCCACTGGATGGACAAGACTCTGCTTGGATAATAATTAAGGGTTAATCTGTAAATGTTTATTTGTAAAAAAAAAAAGAAAAAAGAAAAAAGAAAAAGAAAGAATCACAATTTCATCAATTCTCCAGGAATGTTTACCTCAAATGTTTACAATTATGGGGAAGATAAAACATCAGATCCTGAAATTGACAAATAACGTGAATAATTAATCAACAATTGACACTGTTGTCACCTAATTATTGGTTAATTAACTGACCAGTTTAACATATGGCAAGGGACATCTACCCACATGTACACAGTAAGCTTTCTCTAGTGTAGAAGAAGTGTTTTGTACTTAAAGCCCACAGGTTAAAAAAAAAAAGAAAGAAAAAAGAAAAAAAGTGAAGAGTATTTTGGGAAATAATTACTTCAGGAAGTTCTAAATCAAATTAGCAGTACTCCCTCAACATCTTTCTGGTAATGGATTAGAAGAACTGCAGGCAACCCCAGTTATCAGTTTAATACACTACTATTCAGCCAGATATTAAAGCACATAGTAAATGGTAAATGGAGTGGTACTTACACAGTGCCTTTCTCCTCAATTCGGGCACTTCTCTACTTCTGGTAAGTCTCATTCACCCAGTCACATTTATACAGCACTTTTATCCTTACAGTATGAACATGTTTATGTAACTTTTAGTCCTCCTGGTAAAATGACAGACTTTGGAGTTTGCAAGATCAAACTGAGAAAGTTTCTGATAGATGCCTTCAGAACCACGGGGGAGCAAATGCTTTCACAGGCTGAAACTGCTCTTGGAGTGTTTCTTTTTTAACTGCATATTAAATTGATGCATGATGCATATTTTAATCTATAGTTCTTACACAACTGTTTCCCTTTTAATTCTAGATGCACAGTCTTCAGCGGTCTGATCACTCACGGTCAGTCTGTACAGCAGCGTCTATCAAGGATCTGAGTTCAGAACCGTGGACAGAGCTCACGAACACTTGAGAGATGAGAGCCTCTGCTCAGAGGGAGGTCAGCAGCCCTGTCTGGCCTGATGTACCACCAGCTGATCTCCAGCGATAAATCAATGAACTGTGCTGGTCTGGAGGAAGCACGGGCTTTTGCCCAGCGACAAGCTTTTTACTTCAAAAGTCCCTCCCTGCCCTCTGCAGCAGCCCGCACAGGCTGCTGCCGGCCGGCTCTCCAACGCTTCATGCACTTTCTTCACAGAAACTCCTACTAATGACTCAGATTGTAGATGTGCAGATCTTTGCTCATTTTTATGTGAATAAGTGTCATGAAGCATCAGAACAGAGCAGCGGTGCTCGATACAAATTGCGGGTTTTAGGCACAGATAAGGGAGGCAAATAATAACAAAAAATAGGCAGACTTGTTTTTATTTTATAAAAATTAACTTTTAAATCTATGGACTTTAATTCAATCTCGTTGGCAATCGTTGTGGTCGCAGACAGCAGTAATATTTGCTCTGAATTAAGCTACTTCATCACAAAAACGAACCGCCGGTGGCTAGCTGTTGATAGCAGACACACGGTTATGAAAGAAATCAAGAATAACTTACGAATTTATACGAATTGATAATCCAGCTTCCTTTGCGCTCTCAAAATGTAATCATGCCGTTCATCACCGGGGACTGCCTCCTTTCTGTCGCCGGTAAACGCACCACTGAATGGAGCCACCAGATGGGGGATGGTGAGAGGGCTCAAATCAAGCTAACCGGAACGGACTGGTTGACTTCCGGGAAGCTCTTTCAAAATAAATGCCACTTTTTCTTCTTCTTCTTCTTCTTCTTCTTCTTCCCATTATTATTATTATTGTTATCTCGCCCTAAAACAGCTGGAATAGGCTCCAGCCCCCCCGCGACCCTGAAAAGGACAAGCGGTAGAGAATGGATTGATGGATGGCTGGATTATTATTATTATCTCATAATGTAAGACGAGTTTCCAAGAAACTCTTTCAAAATAAATGTTAATAATCATATTTATGCAACACCGTATGTATTAGAGAAGCTGAAACCACATGTTTACTACTTTTCACTGTACTAAGACCTACAAATAATTTTGGACAGTGGCAAATTGCTGTTATCTAAATAATCTTATTTTTATTTATTTTTTGATTACTCACTCTTATTTGCTTTGGTTTTTAACATAACTCAATTAACTGAAAAAAAATCTCATTATTTGCTAAAGCATATATATTATACTGAATGTACCGCATCGTCTCTGTGTTAGCGCGCCGTGACTGTGTGTAGTCTGAGTAAAAATAAAGTAAAAATGGAGTAGAAATAGCCCACAAATAGCCCACCATTTGCTCTCAAAGGAAAAGTATGTATGTATGAAACAGACCAAATGTATTTCGAGTCAGGCATCTCAAAATTTTCTGAAAGAAGCTTCCATACGATTAAATGGACCGCCTACAACACATTTCTTAGGGTTATTGTTTTGTTTTGATTTTTAAATACAACATCCTAGTGTCAAAGATCTGAACATCTGTTACTACTATTACTAATTCAATTACTTACTGTAATTATACGGTCTGAAAACCAGTTTCCAGTCACCACTGAATACTGTTATTTTTCTGACATTTAGCACAAACTTGTAAGGAAACTTGTTTCCAGTACCAGATTGTCTGTTACTTCAGTAAAAAAAGGTGTGTCTGCTCTTATGTATATTTGAAAATATTCCAGGTAAATATGAAAATTTTCTGCAGGTGTGACTTTCTTTTCTTGGAAGGCTGCTTTTTGCTATCCAGGGTTCATGTTTCTGAAGCTTTGAATCACTACTGTGTAAAAAAAAACAAAAACAAAAAAACTTATTCATATAAATGTATAAGTAAATAAAATTACAGTGAACTAGAACCAGTATAGAATATAAAGTAGTCGTGTTTATTTATTTATCAAGAAAAGCATCTCAGCTGAAACCAAAGTGGATTTTAGTGCTAATATGCAAATACTGTTTCACATTTTATTACTAATAAACAAAGTCAAACAGAAGGAGAAGGAGCACAGAGCGCTAGTAGATGATTTTGTCGAGTTTTGAAATACCCCTCACGTCTCTTTGGAACTAAGAAGAAGTCAGTGATTAGCTTCTGCAGCTAGTTTTAAAGGACGACCCAAAACATTGCATCCACAGAAATGAACACAGGATGCGCTTCCCCTCCACACCAGCAGAGGGCGAGCCTCTCCAGCCTGCCCGCGCCACAGCATAAACCTTCCTGATCGAAGAGAAACTTTCCTTCCGGCTCCGGTCCCTTAACAAGTGGAAAGGTAAAGTGAGACCAGGCGTAATAATCCAAATATATCTTCACCATCTCACATTTTGTAAAATAAAAATATTCGGTTTTTGATTGTTATTAAAGTTACAAATGGAGACCCATACGTATTTTAGCCTTAAACGCGTCTCAGTCGTTAATACTTGGCTTAGAAGTGGAGAAGTAACCCCGGCTTCGGCGTTCACGAACGGCTGCCATTTTTCTCCTGTGACGCGGTCTGCCGATATTAGCTTTAAATGTCTATTAAACAGAGTGGCTGTTGATGTGAATGTGTCCAAACATTCCTGATGTGTTGCGTTATTAAAGCGTCAGCTGGCTGTCTTTACAGCGGCTTGATTTTCATTACTAGATGTAGCTTAGCATGCTAGCCAGTTAGCATGTTATTATTGAGGCAGCTGTAACAATCGGTTGAGTTCCAGGGATCTGATGCACGTTGTCTCTTAATGCAGATGCTGATGCCCAAGAAGAACCGCATTGCTATCTACGAGCTCCTCTTCAAGGAGGGAGTCATGGTGGCCAAGAAAGACGTCCACCTGGCCAAGCATCCCGAGCTTGCTGACAAGAATGTACCCAACCTTCACGTGATGAAAGCGATGCAGGTGAGAAAGGATGAAGGTCCAGCATGTGAAGTTCTCACCGAGACTAGAATAAACTAAGTTGTAGGAACTGTAAATGGGCTCACGGGCAGAAGAACTTGGGAGGCATGTGACAAAGTGATCATGAATGTGTTTTGACCATCAAATATCAGTTCTGGGTGTGCTTAAATAGGAAAATGTCATTTTTCAGTCCAGATATTCAGTCCTGGTTGTGTACCTGTGAAAGTTGTTTAGTACTCTTAGACATTACCTTGCTGTCTGGACAATGTCCTCCTTGCACGTTTGGGGTAGAGAAAGTTAAGGGGTGAGAATTATATTTATCTTTTCAGCAGTGAAATTCTGATTGAAGTAAAGCTCCTCTGCATCAAAATGAGCCACTTTAGATTGTTTGGGCATGTAGTTATGATGCCTCTTAGGGGAGATTTTTTAGGCGTGGTCCAGATTGGGTGGGTAGACCTGACGCAAATCCACGCTCATTTGGGACTCTTTTTATCTTCCCAGAAGAGCGGGAGTGAGTGGCTGCTCACAGCTGATTCAGACTTTTTTAAAAAAAAAAATTTTTTTTTTAAGTATTTAAGGGCTTTTTGTCTTTATTATATAGAGCAGTGAAGAAGAGGGGGAGGTAAGGGAATGCATGCAGCAAAAGGACTCGGCTTGGAGGCAAACCCGGGCTGCTGCACTTAGTCTTGTGGCATGTGGTTGTCTGGTACACCTATGAGTCCCTGATTTAGACTTCTGCAGTTTTTGTAGAGCTTACAGTGTAATGTATACAAGTGGCTGATGCCATCGCCAGCTTGCGCGTGATCCTCGTGTCCCAGTGTTGCAATGCCCGCCACAATAGAAACAAAATATCCCCTCTTTCTGTGACCCCCCCCCCCCAAAAAAAAGGTTTGAAAAGAGGGTCTGATTTGGTCCACTGTTGTACGTGGAAAAAAAATCAGCATGCATCTGTCTTTTTTCAGCTTTCACAGGGGAGGTAACATTTAGCAGATTTTTACTGCCATCAGACTCATGGCAAATGGCATTTACAGTAGGATTTAACTGATGTGTCTTTTGTGCCCTCTCAGGTTTCGTAAACTTGTGTGACTGATTATTCACTCTTTCAAAGATGCATGACAGACCTAAACTCATGGAAATTGTTTTGTTTTTTTAATTTAATTTTTTTTTTTTAATTTAAGATATTTTTGATTCCATGGCACGATGGGGGGAGTAAATGACAACCAGAAAGAAGTTTGTTTGTGACATTTTCTACATGGGTGTTGTCGGCTCAGAATTCATTGCATTGCACAATCTGTTGTTCATTTTTATCTTTTGGAATAATTGTAGGGCAGCATGGTGTGTGGTGGTTGGCACTGTTGCCTCACAACAAGAAGTTCCTGGATTTGAATCCACCATCTGGCCAGGGCCTTTCTGTGCACTTACCTGATCTAAAAGCTTAAAGACACTTTCTGCATAGTTTCTACCATGCCAACCTAGATTTTGTACTGATTTATTGTGGTAGTCAATATAATGGGGTAATTGTGCTTTTCCTTGCAGTCTCTGAAGTCCTGTGGGTACGTCAAGGAGCAATTTGCCTGGCGCCATTTCTACTGGTACCTCACCAATGAGGGCATCCAGTACCTGAGAGACTTCCTCCACCTTCCCCCTGAGATCGTGCCTGCCACCCTGCGCCGCCAGACCCGCCCTGAGACCGCAAGGCCCAGGCCCAAGGGTAAAACATCTGTCATACATGGTTGTTTTTAACTGGAGCGTATAGTTTTGTTTTTTTTCCATTTCCTGAAGCCAGAGATACTTGTCGTAGTAATTAATATGTTAATGTTTCCTGTGGTTATAAATGATATTGAAGCTGATTGTGAACTTTATAATCTGGTGCTCAAACTCGTATAGTTTTCTAGAAATCAAAGTTGCTAATTTAAACTTCAGCAGATTGTTTTAGATGTTCTGGATCCTGAGTATGATCGATTCTAAATAAGGTCTGAATTTGTCTCTTTATTAATGAATAATTTTTGATTGTCTTCTGAACTCGATCACAACAGTCTCATTTCATACTTTCCTTGTATTTCATTGAAGCTGAAGTTGCAGTTTGAACTGGTCTCTTCAGTTCGATCTTATGAAAATATGCTCAAGAGGTTTCAGCAATTAAGTGCAAGATAAAATGTTATGGTCTCCTGTTGCTGTTAGAGGGTGTTTCTGCTTTCCTCTAAAGCATACAAAGTTATTCAAGTAGTTCATAATTAAACTCAAAAGAGGAACCCCAGAGTCCAGAGACTCTTATTTAGTGCAAATCGTTAGCATTAAAATTAAAATTTTTTAAAGCATTTTGAATTTCCTCTTTTGGAAAGCTAAGAAAACTGGAGCTTAATGTTTTGTCATCTTTTTACCCGCAGGAGTGGAAGGAGAGAGGCCTGCCCGCCTTAACCGTGGAGAGGCTGACAGAGATGCTTACAGGCGATCTGCCGCACCCCGTACGTATAACACGAACTACACTAGTCAAATTATGAGTTGCTCATGTGGTCTTGAGATGTTTACGTGAATGATACAAACTGAAATAGTAATTTTGGGTCATTAAATCATAAGGTGGTGTTATGCATTAATAAAATTACTTGTGAAATGTGAAAATGCAGTGATGTGACCCACTGCCAAAGACTCTAGGACATGTTCCTTTTAATCTGTGTCTACTCTTGTCTGAATGAGCATCTCAGTCCTAATCCTTGTAGGCTGGTCACGCAAATATTAACACCAATAGTTTTAACAGCACAAAAATCTGAGCTTCATGCACACATTGTTGCACAAGATTACCACCCTCCAAAAAGTACAGGCATCTACAGATATCCAAGCACCTCAATAAACTTTCTGACCACCATGAGTAGATTTGTATAAAATTCTAAAGTTGGATGACCTCTGGTGGCTGTCTGAATGACTGCATGTAAAAACTGTACACTGGCAATATCACCTTTAGATGGTGGTAGAAACAGATGCCCTGGATAAAGTTAAAAGTTAATGGTATAATTAATTTTGTAAAATGGTTTATTTTAACCCAAATCACTGCCCGTTTCCAAACCAGTAGTGCTTGTGCCAAAACATAAGCAAACGGCATGTAAAAACGTTCTTAGATGAGAATCTAAATCAAGTTTCCTTGTAGAAAATTGAATTGTTGTAGAACAGACTGAATCATAACATGGGTAATGACATGTTATCAAATTTACATTATTGAAAGGATTGATTTTTGTCTGTCGTCATATAAGCTGAATGCATGTGGAGGATTTGGAGTTTAGAATTAGGCAAAACAAAGCATACGGAGTTCCCGTCATCGTTTCTGACATTGAGAAGGCAGTTTGTGCTGGTGTGAGCAAAACATCTGCAAATGAAACGGCAGTAAAAGATTATTTTAATTAGCCTTTTTTTTCCCCCCAGTATCTAATTTTGGTATATATTTGACATGATGTTATAGTAAAGCTTTAACAAGGCAGAAATTTCTGAAAGTTACTGGCTGACCTCTTAACCCATAACTTCTCCTTCAGCTGGTGCTGACAAGAAGGCCGAGGCCGGTGCTGGAGCTGCCACAGAGTTCCAGTTCGTAAGTACATTTCCTTTGTTTCATGCGGGTATTTAGTGAAATGGGCTGGCAACAAAAACCTCATCTTAATTTCGAATGTTTTTCTGTTATAAGAATTGTTTTCTACAGCAGAACAACAAAAGCATTCCTCCCTAAAACCTTATTTGTGGGTGCGGTTTTACATTGGTTTCAAAAAAGAATGTCAGAAAGCTAAATGTGGTTTATACAGTGCAGCTGGAAAACTTGATTCTTGTGTTGAACATGTTGGTCGACTGACAAAATGTTTCTGTTGCAGAGAGGTGGCTTTGGACGCGGCAGAGGACAGCAGCCTCAGTAAATTTCACTATTTCTTCATGTACAATAAAGAAAATCCAAATCCAACTCAGTCTGTTTGTGCGCTGCTTTTTAAAGTATTTTGTAAGATGAGCAGGACAAAGTCCACATGTGTTGGTTATAAATTTGGGCAACGTGGACCAGTTCAGAAGGATTAATTGAGTCTTAAAATACTTTGATAATTAATGAGTGTGCCAAGAGAGGTGCCACAGTGAGACTGAGACGGCGTCAAATGAAACTTGAATGCTGTGATTTGTAAGCCGTTTAGAGGCTTTTCTTAGAACAAAAGATGAGTGTAAATAATAGAAATGGTGATAAGACTCAGCTATGTTTAAAAGTACAATGTGAGGCCAAAGGCCAGAAGATCTTGGCAACTAAATGGAGTCCAGCAGCTGTTAGTTGTGTTTTTTAACCCATGTTTTGATGTGGTTAAATGCCTTTGTTTGGTGGGTAAACTGTGTGGAGGGTCATTTTTACAGTAATCTCCCTCACTGTTGGCTCACACTGAAAACATTATTAGGTGGTTATGGTAACTTAGAGTTGAAATGATCCAAGACTCGATGACTCACCTGCATACTAAATTGGGCCTTTTTTGCTGAAACCGTTTGCCAAAGTTGTAATTAACCCAAAACGACCCCTTTACACATTAAGGAACATTTCTGTTAAAAGTTTTAACATTTACTCTCATAGTTTTCTTGAAAGCAAAGATGGATCTGGGCTCTTGTGGGTTAAAATGGGGGAAAAATAGATGTGGAAAAACGCAACTATATTTTAGAAACTTTTAAGCAATATCGTGTACTAATTTTAGTCTTTATTATAAACTCTGAAAACTGGAAGTAAACGTTTAGTAAAGCTGTAATAGTCACCAAACATTTTATCTTTCTAAAATGACAAAGAATCTTGTTTTGTTCATCTTATAAATGTGTTGTCAATAAGGAGGATTAGCAGGGCATTTGGAAGAGGGTCATTGCTAATGATTGTAACCCTTGCAATTTCCCTGTGATGGACTGGCACCCTGTCCAGGGTGTACACTGAATTCTACCAAGTGACAGCCGGAACAGACTTCAGCTCTACTGGATAAGTGAAGGAAAATGGATGGATTGATTTTCCTATGTTGACAAAAAGTAGTACCAACCCTGGAAAGGATGTATACTCACCTTGATACTACTGAGTATGTCAGGACACTATACTTGACCATGAGAAACCCAACTAGGTTGTAGCTGTTACTGAAGATTGACAAAACGTTAACCAGTATATATTTTCATTTTGTCATCTGGCATTTTTATGAAATGTTTCAACACAAATCTGACTTTCATTTCTCAGCTGTAAGCATTTGATCAGTTTCTGTGCTGCATTGCATTAGAACAGCACAGATTTGAGAAAAAGTTGGAGGTGGGTTCCTCATGCTCTAATTTAACTGTGATATGTACCTGTGTGTTTGGGTTTTTTGTTTTTTTTTTACAGAAAGTGTCATATGTTGCAAAAATTAGAGAAAGTTGTTTGGCATCCTTGGTGTTAATAACTCAGGAAATATATCCGCTTATAAGCAGATTTATCTAATGAAAGAAAGTGTCTGACAGTCCCAGTGTAACGAGATGTCCTGCTGCTGATGTCTTGAAAGTAGCCCTAACAAATCTTTTTGCATATAAACCTCAAGAGTTCCCCCCCCAAAAAAGTCTCTATAAATTATAATTGACCTCAAACTGATGGGCAAGTCAACTACACAGCTACAATATTCAAGTTGTAAATACTTACATACTCTACAGCAGGGGTCTCAAACTCCAGTCCTCGAGGGCCGCTGTCCTGAAACTTTTCCACGCGTCCCTGTTGCAGCACACCTGAATAAAATTAGGTCATTAGCAAGAGTATAGAACTTGACTGCATGCTGAAGTGGCAACCCCTAACCCTACTCAAGTAAATGTAAGTGTTTGGAAAAATGTACTTCTAAAAGTACTTTTATTGCACCATGTTCATTCACTCATGAGCTGCTGTAACATGAATCAAATGGCTGAACTGCCACGTCAGCATGCAGTCAAGTTCTATGGAGTCTTGCTAATGACCTACTAATGTTATTCAGGTGTGTTGCACCAGGGACACATGGAAGAGTTTCAGGACAGCGGCCCTCGAGGACTGGAGTTTGAGACCCCTGCTCTAG
>VVHJ01040716.1:0-10272 GCA_015107715.1 Tylochromis polylepis | reverse complement strand
TTTGTGGATATTTTTTTTTTTTTTTTTTTTTTTAATTAAACGCAGCCAGGACTGGACAACTAAATTAAATTTCTTTTTTAATCATATAATATAGAGTTTGTACATTTTAAAATCCATAATAGGTAAACAAAAAACTGAAACAGTCGGCTGTTTTAAGTTAAAAGTTAATTATATTTACTCCCTTTCCTTCTCTGCTTCTCTTCAGGAAATGCTGGCAATTATGAAGTCCATCTATGACATGATGGGGAGGTACACCTACCCTTGCGTGCGGGATGAAGCACCCTCTGAACATGTCGACAAGTTCTTTCAGGTTCTGAATCCACACAATTAAATATAATTTCTAGACTGTAGTTTTTCAGTGAGCCATGGATAATAGACTTAGGGGTAGTAGGATTTAGCCTTGAGGCAGATGACTAATGCCCAAGGTGATGACAAAAAGAGTGGAAATGACTCAGGTTGACTCCCTTTTCCATAAAAGTTATTGTAAGCCGTACATAACTACATTAGAGCATCTTAGAATATCTGTCATAGAGAAAGGAAAACGTGTAGGTATGATAAACACAAATAGAGTCATTTATGAAAAGTGTTCCTTTGTAAAATATGATTGGGTTAGAAATTACCCTACTCACTCATTTTAGTCTCTTAAGAGTTAAATAACCTAAATATTGTCTTACTAATGTCTCCCTTCTCTTCTTATTCTTTCTGTTTTTTCAGAAAATGGACAGGAACCGAGATGGTGTAGTGACTATTGAAGAGTTCATTGAGACCTGTCAGAAGGTGACGTACACGTTTTTGTCCCACACACCAATCAGTGTAAATCACAGTTAGTCACGAACACAAACAGTGTTGCAGTAGATCAAGGTTCTTGATTCAGTGACAGCTACAGCATGACGTCACTCACACTGACTAGTATTATATACCCTCACACATACTGTAAACCGTGACATGTTTTTTTTCGAGGAATATCGCACTTTCCAGTCTTTAATTATATTATATTCTTTATTTATATCCGGACTTTCCCTTTACTAATTATAGCGTGTTTATTTTTGAATCACCTTTAATCTTGTGTTCTTCTATATGTGTCTCCACCTCTTTCTCACAATCAGTACCTTAAGGAAAAGAGACGTGATTACACCTAATTTCCTTTCTTAATGCCTGATTCATGAATTTATGCAAGTCAGTGATAAAAACCCAGCATCACATTATCAGAGATATCACTGCAGCTAATAACCAGAAACAGAAGTTCCTCGTATCAGTACACTATTTTGGTTGAAAAATGTTATAAACTAATATCCTTAATTATCAACATTCTCTGAAGGAAAGCAATTCCTCTGTATTTTGCTATATTTTGCTCCTGGTGTTTAATTTGTCACAGTCAGTATCTACACAGTGTTAACAAACGCTCCCCTGCTAAATACTTTTAAGATAGTGTTTACTCATCATCTACTTATTTGGGCAACTACATAAGATTTTTTTATGTGTGCTAGACAACCATGATATAAACACAGCTTTTTTTTCTTAGATTGACAATATCAAATTACTGTTAAGTAAAGTCAGTAGGCTTTACCAGGAAGACATATACTGTACTGAAAAAGAAAGACATTTTAAAACACACCTCCAAAAGCTATAAAATGTTAACTGGGCACCAGTGGAAGTCATTATCTCCTGATAATGGGTAGTGTTAAGTGTTGGTACACACTACCGATAAGGAAACTAAAAGATGTAATGAGGCATTTATTTGACTTTTGACCCCGTTTGTTAACTGCTTTGCCACTAAATTTGTTTAGATTGTACGCGCAGTTTCATGGATGTCAGTTTTCTTACTGACTTCACAAGTTTTTGAGGTTATGTACACTAACTTATCTTGTGTTTTGGTTGCTGTAAAACACTGGGTTTTTAGATTATTAGTCATTATTTATTTTGAGACCATCTGTGTGTGCTGTTTACCCCAAACTCAAATATTGGTCAGTGCTTCTGATGCAGCTCTGCAGCTGTTTTACCATGCTTCAATCAGCTTTTTAAAAATGCTGAAAATGCTGAAAAACACTAAGGTGCAAAGGAATTACAATCTGAGAACTTTGAATTAACACAAACAATAGACTGAATGCTGCTGCTTTTCCCCTACAGGCTGTATGTAATAGAAGGATTTAGCTTCTAGGTCCAAAAATGGTATGTCTGTGAAGTTTCTCAGTCATCCAGGTCATCGTAGTCTAAGGAGCTTGGAAAGAAAAGCGTCTGGACTTCTCATTCGAGAAGCTTCTTCAGCTCGCCACCATTTGCTCTTAGAACTGAAGAAGCTTCTCGGATGAGAGGTGAAACGTCTTCAAGAAACTTCAAGAAGTCCAGACGCTTTTCTTTCCTAGCTCCTTAGACAACGAGAATGCTAATTACTGCCAGGGGATGACTTGATCGATGACCTCAGTAAATGTTTTTCCTTAGTTAATGGTCTCAAACGCTAGTTCAAAGTGTCATTGAATATAAAGTTTGGTGAAAAAGAGAGTTTTTCTAGGACTCTAAGCAGTCCTGTGAAAAACTAAGTACACCCTAGATTTCATTTTCTGTATTTTCTGTATGACTTTATCAGTTTCTCACATCACTCTTCTTTACAGCATTGCTTCAGTTCATTGAGGTTTTCAGTCTTCTTCCGTATGAAGGACATCAAAAAACTGAAATTAGTTGTTTAGTTGATATTTGTAAAAACAAGCTCAGCCTAATCTAATCTGTGCCCCTGTAAAGAAACAGGACATGGTGGAAGATTTATATTCACAGTTGCTGATAATGAATCAGTGCCTCTGGCTGTAAACAATGTCACCGTGGCCATTTGTTATATCTGAAACTTTGAGCTAATCAGCTTGAACTTTTGTTTCCTTCTGAATTTGCTGACAGATTTTTTTTCTTTATCGTTTGTTTTGCAGGACGAGAACATCATGAACTCCATGCAGCTGTTTGAAAATGTGATATAAGAATCTGGACGTCCTCAGCTGTTTTCCTTCATTAGCACAACTCACATACTAACAGAGCAAAGTCATGCACCCCACCCAATGCCGCAGACTCCACAATAACGTAGGACACCCTGATACATAATGTAGCTCCTGTGAAGATGCAGGGACTAGAGGTTTTTTCTATTTCTCGCCACACTCTTTTAATGGTATCTTGTGACTTTTTCTGGATTACAAAAACTGCTTCATGTCAAAGGAGATGTTCTTGGATGACTTTTTATGTCCTCAGTGGCTCAACAGACATGCTGATTGTGCTTTGATCAGCGGACAAAAACCACAAGGAATGAAGAGGCTCACAGAGATGGACGAACTACATGGATACTAGCTTTAACAATAACATACAATATATACACTCACATATGGAAAAATCTGCTGTTTCCTCAGAGTTTTTATAGCACTGGATGGAGAGAAAAATCACAGTGATGTACAAAAAGAGACGTGAATTAAAGCATGTTTGTCATCAGATATGTCATGTGGAATTAGCTTGCACTACGGTTTTATGACTATGTATTATATGTGCCTGAAATAAAGGCACTGTAGATACCTGCACCTGATATACCACTGATGAAAAGCAGTGTGTATGTACATACATGTAAAGTTAATAATTATATCTAATGCATTGTGTTGGTCTAATCTGTACTGCACCAAGTGATGGAATAGGACCAGAGCTCAACATTTGTTTAAGAAATTTCAGTGTTAATCAGTTAAAAAAAAGAAGGCTAGTAAGCATTGTTGGAATTTGGGATATTTAAATGTTAATTTCCTTTTTTTTATTTTTATTTTGGAAGATTATGTTTAGCTGGTCAGACTGCAAAAATTAGTCTTTGCAGAATTGTGAAGAAAGACACATCAAACTAAGACTTTTTCTTCAGTATCTGTGAGCATGCTGACTCCACAGTGCCACAGTATCATGTACAGTACAGTAGGACCTTTGTGATGTCAGGTAATTAAAGATGCTGTCTACAGATGCGACTTCTTCTCTTTAATGCATCCCTTCATCATATTTAACCACTGCATTCAGATGATGATTCAGAAAAACTTTCATTATGAAAGACAATTTCTGTTTCTCTGTATTTAGTGTTAAATCCTGGCTTTGGATCATTGTCCTGTTGTGTGACCTGGTTTATGCAATTACAGCTATTCCACCAGTCCTTCTTGATTATACTGTCTATTATTGTATGCATAATGCATTCCTCAGCCTGAAAGGGGTCACATTCATACTTTGATACTATCCCTCAGAGTGACCACTAACCTGACGATGTCAAGCCCACCCACCTAAACAATAGAATTGAATACGATAAAATTATTCTTTTAAGTGGTGCTTATTAATCTGCAGAGTAGTTCAAGTTAATACAAAAGGGAAGACAATGTCACAAGACATCGAAGTATTTAATTTAGCAGCATTTTTATTGATTGAACATTCAGGCTTTGGGTGAACAGGTTGTACAACATCACTGTAATGTGTGACATGAGAGGCTAAAAAGCACTCATCAGTTTGCTCAGGAACTGGTTGAGGGCCAAAGCTGGGATCGAAGTCAGTAATTACACATATTTATCAGCTGTAAGCATGAGTTATCAATTTGACAAAACAGGCAAGTGGCCCAGGGAAAAGGTTTGAATGTCTAAATGGTACTGGATAACTGTGTGACAGTTACTTTGTGGGCATTTGATTGACCGCAAAAATAAAGTGAAATACCAGGTGCAACAGTAGCGTTCTCAGTCACCTGAGCTGAGATCTGCTTTTATGTCTTTTATTATTTTTCGATTATTTTGTATTTATTTTATGCTTTTTTTTTTTTTTATTATAACGCGCACATTATTAACAGAGGCATACACAATGGCAAAAACAGGGATCTCGTGATGAATCCACATGTGATTTTCGATCTGGGTAGATGGACTATTGATGATTGATTGTCAAAATCCACCATCAGCTTTACTAGCTGTTAATAGCTCCTTAATATAGCTAATAGTTTTTTGGGGGGGCACTTTTAGTGCATTACTACTTCCGCCTCAGCAAGCAACAAATACTTTGTGTATGCTGGCAATAGAATAGAAGCTGCTTAAAGAAAGTGCTGAAAAAAGAAGAGATCTGGAGCCACCAGGCGCTCTCAGAAAAACTTCAGTCTCCCTTAGCAGCGATTCTCCGTGTTTCTGTTAACCTAACATCACTCTTTCAACATATATTCCCCTCATTTGGTGTTTTGTTGATGATGACGTCTGACACAAAATGTGCCATAACTGGGTTAAGATCTGGTGAGAAATTTTTATACTTATCAAACCGTTCAATGTCTCTTCTTGCCCTATGGGTGGCGCAGACACTACTGATCAGCATCCGCTCAGCTTTGTATCGATTTGCTGTGATCATTCTTTCTAAGGTGGGATCTACACCCAGCCCCACCTCACTGCAGACACCACAGGATCGCGTTTTCCTTTATCGCAGTTTGTATTATCAGCAAATGAAACTGAAATGTGCATATATAATTTGGTTCCACACATTTTTAAAATTTACATTTCTTTTCTGTTTCTTCCCTCTGATCTTTACCTTGTATATGTTGGGCTTTAAACTTAATTAAAATGACATTATGTACGACAAATCATAGACTTTTAAACATACAGAGAAGTAGAATTATGCAATTTGTATGCACTTTATTAAAAATAACCAGTAAATCTGTCATGGTACTGGGTCAGTGACCCCGTGTTTTGTATTTGTTTAAATTATGTTCATGTGTCACTTCTGTCCCTGTGCTCTGTGTTCCCTTGTTTAGTGTCAAGTCCGTGTCTCTGTCATGTGCTTCCTGTTTTACTTTGTAGTTTCATGTCTCTCGTCAGTGTGTCTAGTTTTGCTTCCCCTTGTCTTGTCATGTTTAATTACTCCCAGCTGTGCTCTCCTCCTGTGTCCCATTCCCTCGTTATCCCTTAGTGTATTTAAACCCTGTGTTTTCCTTGCCCTGTGTCGCGTCGTACCCTCTCCATGCTGTGTGTCGTCTCCGTGCTCCCCGTTTCCTCGAGTTCCCAGTGTTAGCTCTTAGTCTCCATGTTCAGGGTTTGGTTTGCTTTTCTTGAGTTTATTTTATAGAGTGTTTTTTCCCAGCAATAAAGCTGCGTTTTGAGTTTATCCTTCCGTCTGAGTGTTTTGCGTTTGGGTCCTACATCCTGCCTGCCACACAGCCATATCATGACAAAATCTAGCTTTCAAGTTAATTCAGGGATGTAAAACGTGCAATTCCATCTGAAAACACATCAATATTCATCTACGTGTTTATTTCCCATCACCACTTTCTGCTGCTGTGTTACCCAATGTTGTCCCACATGTGCACTATCAGAATGATTGCATGACCCAAATACGAGCTATCAGCTATACATGCAACTATCAGGTGGCAATGTGATGTGATACATAACCCTAAATACACAACACAAGCCCAGAGCCCAAAAAGCTCGTTTTAATTGTTTAGGAGGCTGCAGAAAACTTGGAGCCAGATTACACAAGCAGGGTTATAATTACAGAACCTGTCCTTGAAGGGAGGGAGTCTGGGCTGCGTCACGTTCTAAATCGTTTCTGATTGGCTAAGGTGGAACGAAAGCTTGCCTTAGGCACCAACGTCACGGGCGATGTGGGCATGCGTCCTGATGAGCGTCATTCCCGTGGCTTTATGAAAGGCGAAATCCGTCCACGCGCAGCTGTTTCGAAACCGAGGGGAAGCAGGTCGTCTAGGAGGAACTGGGCTTGAGGACAGCTTTCCAATCTCTTTGCCACCGTCCGCTGCACGCGTGTGAGCCACTTTTCGCCTTCAACTGTCGTTTGCGCGTGCCTCCCGCCTCGCACAGCTTCAACAACACAAGCCACGGGGACGAGCCATCGTTAGCCGAGAAGGGAAGTGGACTCAGTCTTCTCTTTCATCAGGTAGGTGAATGCAAAACGTGCCACTTTATTTTTAATTCCAGTGCCTTGTGGGTGTTAGGACATGTAAGCACCCCTGCGTTGGTTTCCCATTCTGTACGCCGTTTCAGTTTGGGGGCTGGAGTTGGCAGAAGATAACAGCTAGCGGTTAGAGGTGTGTGAGCTCCCCTCTCTCTTCTCAGAGGACTTCGTGGGCCGGCGTGACTGTGGCGATGCTGATGCTGGAAGTGTGACCGTGAAAATAAAGGCCCAGATAGGCAGGCTCCCCTTAAGTTCCAGTACTAGTCATCTTTCTCCTCTTTAGCTCATATTTTTTTGTTTTTTTTACACCGTTACTTATCAGTATGAGGTTGAGGGCAGCAGTATCAAGGTTTCTAGATAATGAGGGCTTTATTGTGACTATTAAAACACACAAAACATAATGCGGAGAGGCTAAGTATGCATTAATAAAAACCCTTAGTGCTGCTTGATTCATTAACTGCTACACTAATGCACATTTGGCTTTTAGGATTTGCTGGCAATTGATGATGGCAGTGTCCTAGAAACGTGGCTAGGCAGGTGGGTGTATGCTCACAGTACATGTGCATCTATCACATGACCGATAAGTGGCCCCAAAAAAAGGAAAAAGGAAAAAAAACAAAAAACAACCCAAAAGCCAAATGGGCAGTGCCTGGAGGTAACATGGCTATTTAGATAGTGAGGATTGCATTATGAAATTTACTTTGTAAACACCCAGATTCCAGGTAGCAGCTCGACTGCTTTATCTTCCACTCTGATCAGTTTAAATTTCAAATGAAACTGCCATTCTCAAAGCAGGGACTTCTGATACAACTGCACCTGCTAAAATAGGGCTTTATTGTGAAAGTAATGCTTTTAGCTTGTGGCTTTCATCATCGGGGTCCTCAGATCAGCCACGATTGTTATGAGAAGTGTCACAGTAATGCAATCCATTATGATTTTAATCTGTATTGTGACTGAGATTTGGCCTTTTTATTCTTTTGAACTGCAGATGTTAGTTATAAAGCCAGTATTGACAGAGTAGCACATTTGTGTCCTGTCCACAAATAAATAGTTCCTCTAGCCTAATTTCCCCCTCTAAAATTGTGTTTTTGAACATTCTTACTGCAGTCTGTTAGTGCTTGTAGTACACACCCTGCACCACCCTTACATGCAAAGTATTATCCTGTGTCATTTAACCTGCAGTTTTCACAGCACTTGAGTGGACAAGAACTGTGACATTTTTTTTTCTTCAGCTGTGTTTAGTTTAGTTTTTTGATTTTTTTTTAATTTCATTTCGTGTAGCAGTTTTTCTTGGTGATGAATATTCACAGGTAGTATGCATCGACATTGAGGCGACCTGCTTTTGAGCTCAAGATTTATCTGACCCACTACATGCAAAAGAAAAGGATGCGTATACAAGGAGTTTTATCCTGGGTTTTGTATGTAATCCCAAAATAAACCCATACAAGTGTAATTAAGTAGCTGTAGGACTTAAATTATAAAAAACTGAGAAATGCAAATAAAGCTAAAGAATATTTTTTAAAGGGTTTTTCTTAGGCGTGTTATCCAGATGGCAGGGAAAAATAAGCCATTTTCTTCATAGATAATAAGGGTTTTAAGGAAATTTACTAAAATGATATTTATGACAATATAGAAAAAAAAATACTGAGTTTTATTGGTGTTTGCAACACAGAATGAAGGGTGTTTTCCCTCCTTTCCCAGTGATCTACGGTCATTGATGACAGACTACCTAAACTGAAGTGTGGCTTTATCAGAGTGCCAACAGCACAGCATTATTACAGTGCAATTGTAGTGACACAGCATTATATACAATGATGTAGCGTAAGTCTGGGATGTTTTAACTAGCTGTTTAAAGCGCTGCTTTTCCACCATTTAACCACATCTGTAATTTCCATCCAATGTTTGAAAGACTGAAATCGTTATTAGTTACAGGAACAGATGTAACAGATGGCAGTTAATAAACCTTGGGGCAGATGCATGAGCTATTGATCCATAGGTGCTGTGATGCAGAGGGGGGAGAGCTCAGTGAGTGCAGCAGTGACTGTCTGAAAGAAAGGGGAAGATACAGATCAAAAGCCATTTGTGACCACAGATTTCTCTGTAAGCTGTTTAGCCAGTAATACTTATTCATATTGGGGACCAAATGAAAGTGGAGCACTTGAAATGGAAAGAACTGTGACAGGCTGTTGGGACCAGGTGTTCCCTTTGAAGCGCTGTCATCCGTTATCCTCAAAAAACCTTAAAGATGGAATGCCTGACTGATAGTCCAAACTGAGGAAACTGAGGTGATTCTGGTTGTTTGGCAGAGGTCAGTGGTTGAGATTTAATTGTGGTGGGTCACGATCGTGTCAAGGAAACAAAGAATGAATAAGGAAAACAAAGACGCTACAAAGTGTTGAGGAGGAGGAAAATGGCTAAGAACAGTCCTGTCAACAGCAAAAGGAAAACAAAGAAAGATGGAAATTGATGGAAAAGATTATTTTAGAGCAGTGGATGAAGTGATGAAATTTTCCTGCCAGTGTTCCCAGAAAGATGCACCCCTCTCTCATCTGTCAATTATATTTAAAAATAATAACTAGCTGTCCATTAACAACCTATTACCATTACTTTATATATCAACTGTGAGTTATGCTAAAAAAAACATTCCCTGTATTTATTCCATGCTACTGTAAAATAAGGTACTGCCACCTGTCCTTCTAACTTTGATGTAGTTTATTTGCAGTTCAGTTAAGGTTATACATTAAACTGCATTCATCCTGGACATTGTTCCCTTTTAATCCTTTAAAGCATTTCATCTTAGTCACACTGAGCAGAGCAGTGGTTCAGCTAACACAGTGTTGGGGCCAGGACAAGAGTCATGGAGGCAAACTGGGTCGCAGATTCTGGCCCTGTTTGATGTAGGCAGCATGTGACTAAGATTACACTTTAGTGCTGTGTCATGCTGTGCCTTCCTACTGTACTGTGTAAATGTGTCTGCTTGTGTAGCGTTGACTTCTGTTTTATTTATAGCTTTATAACATTGATTTTCTGCTAGGAAAAAAAAGGAACCTTTTTATAAAGTTGACAGCTGCACATGAAGCTGTCTAAATTTCCGTTTGTTTGCGTGATAAAATTGAGCACGGGTAAAACCAGCATGGCAGCCCATATGACTCTTGTGTAACAAATGCTGAAAAACATACCCTGCTGTATTAACCTGTTATGTGAATAATTTATTATGTTTAGCATTAGCGGAGCATTGTTTCTGAGCTGTTGTTCTGTCTTAGGATTGTTTTGAAATTGCAATGTCCATAAATTTCCCTCACAGAGGAATTTGTTTGTGTACGTGTATTACAGCTGTTGATGAAGGTTATTTGC
>VVHJ01040711.1:28001-38768 GCA_015107715.1 Tylochromis polylepis | reverse complement strand
ACAGAAAAAACAACTGGAAAAAAAAAAAAAAAAAAAGCATTTGGGAATGAGCACAAGAGCACCACTTTAAATTCCAAATGAACAGCTGCAGTTTCCCAGAGTCATTTCCTCTCAAGAGTGAAAACACAAGTCAGATATGAGGAAATCATGCCAAATGTTCTGCTGCTGGCTGCAAGAGCAAACTGAAGACCCAGTGTGTTGGGTTTTATTTTTGAACGACAATGTCCCCAAAACAATGTGGCTAATGTTTACATTATCTGGGATCATATGCTTGCAGGCAAAACTGGGTGGACTGTGTTGTCACCTTTCATGCTCGAGTGCAAACTCCCTTTGTTTCTGTTCTATCCGCTGCAATAAAAAAAAAAACCTTGACTATTTTTCAGGTAAACATACAGAGGAAGATCAAAGTGACAGACTGACTCATGCAAATATTCACATTTGTTGTGACCCGAACGTGCTGTGCTTCTTGTGCCTATCCCGCACAGGGACAGAGATTTTAGCTCACAAACTGGGCTAAAATCCCAGGGGTATATAAACAACATACAATAATCAATCTGTGAGGTATTCAAATTAAAACACACACACACACACACACACACACGTTTAAATGTGTAATCCACCTCTGATTCATGAAGTTCTACACAGATTAGTACCAGTCAGACACATAAACACAACTGCACATACAGACAAGCCCATGCATGAGCACAGACACACACAGTTGTTTGATTAAATGCTTATATGAAAATTAACTTGATATTTGTTAAAATAAAAATTGGGAATAACTTGCTTGTTTTCTCCTAAATTTATGACATGAATATAATTTAATTCAAATTAATTCAATTTTATTTCTATAGCACCAAATCACAACAACAATTGCCTCAAGGTGCTTTATATTGTATAGTAAAGACCCTACAATAATTTAGAGAAAACCCTGAACAATCACACGACCCGCTATAAGCAAGCGCTTGGTGACAGCAGGAAGGAAAAACTCCCTTTTAACAGGAAGAAACCTCCAGGAGAACCAGGCTCAAGGAGGGGCAGCCACCTGCTGCGACCATTTAAAACTGTGACATTTTGGTACCTATAAAACATACTGCTGCACAACCCTCAGGGTGGTTTGTTGGGTGACTTTTTTTTCTCCGCTAAAACTAAAATTCATGCTATAGAGAGTTCGGCTATTTTATTTTTTATAGATTTACATTTGTGTGTGTCAGCATAACTTGGGACTCACCTGATAGACCAGTTTAGTCGTCTCTTCAATCCATGCAGCCTGGTCATCATTCAGAACACAGCTGGAACTGCATGAGGAGGAAAAACATTAAAAATAATAATAATACTTCATAATAACCAATACTTTATCAGACAAATCCAAGTTTATTTACAAGGTCAGCACTGAAGCACTGCTCACCTTTTGAACTTGACCTGACCCTTCAGGTACTGGAAGAGGATGAGGTACTGCAGCAGTATGTGCCGCCTGAAGTTGCTGTCACTGAGCTGCAAGTCCATCAGCTGCAGATAAAGACGAAAGAGTGCAACCCCAATCTTTACAACTATTTAATGGCGATCAGTGACATGTAGATAAATACAACAAACCAATAAATGTAAAGCAAATGACACAGCATGAGCAAAACAAGCAGTAAATGACATGGAGATGAGCCGGCACGGCAGCAATGAGTGAACAAATGTCATTAACTTGTCAGAGTGCCACACATTGTTAGCCATTTCAACATTTGTTTGTGTGTCTATGTTTTATCCTGCCTGTGTTTGACAAGTGAAGATATGACTAATGTTACTCAAACTTACAATAACTCGATGTATTACTCCAAAGGCAACAAAAGCTTATCAACAAATGTTAATATTTGATGACAGTTTTGTTTAGAGGCTAACAGCTGGCACCCATAACCTTTTCTCTCCTCCTACCCAACAGAACGGTGCTCTGTTTTGGTCCAGTGCCTTGAGGCTTACAAAGTCCCAGCTCTACTTAACAACACACAACTTTGGCAGTGTGGACTAGCACATTATGTCGCAAGAGAACTTGTGAGTGAGGCAGACTTGCAAATGTAGGAGAGTGAGTGTGAGCTGCAGGGCATGCAGTTGGGAGCCAATACGGATGACCAGACACATCCACACATAATACACTTGAGGCAAAGACAAAGAGCAAACACCAAAGACATTTTAATAATTACAACATGTAGTTTGTAGATGTGTTAAATCTCTTAACCCTGTAACATCAAGTGTATCGCATTTGATGAATACCTTGATGAATACTGTACCTTATTTTTTATTTTTAAGATTAACAAACAAATACACCCCCCCCCCAAAAAAAGCCAGACATAGCAAAAAAACAAACAAACAAAAAAACAAAACCCCGCCCCACTAAATTCAAACTTGCCTATGCAAACTGATATTTAATTTCTTTTGTTTTTATTTGTCAGAGTGTTCAATGAGTTTTCAAAAATTTTCTGGGAATTATTTTGTGATTCAGGTTTTACAGGGTTAAATTAGCGTGGCATGGAATTTTAAAATGAAATCTCCTCACCTTCTCACTTGTGAGGAACTTGGCAAAGTAAACATGTTCTCCACTTGATGCTCTCAGCTCCTCCAGCTTCCTCTTGGAGGCCTGCATGTCATCCAGCTTATAGCTTTTGAATACTGCTAGAGTCTCATCTGAGTACTGCGCAGGACAAAAGAGTGATCGATGACTTTTTAATCATCTACTTGGATACTTGCTATAATCTGAAAAATGCAGAGGAAAGGCATCTGTAGTAAGATGCATTACCTTAAGGAATGTCATCCATGAGAATTTATCATAACACTGCACTGGATTTCTGAAGTAGTCCTGCAGTGTCCAGAACTTTCTGTACAAGTTGTAGTCGATTGGAATGGAGCTGCAATAACAATTAAATCAGATAAAGGGCCAATCAAAATGTTTACTTCAACAAATAAACAACAGAAACAAACCTTGTGATTTAATCTTGAGAAAGCCTTCAACTTACCTCGGTGCAGGGCCATCATCCTCTCCCATTTCTCCTTCCTCCACTTCCATACCATCCTCCTTTTCTTCTGTGTGCTATAAACATAGTAACACGTTTTTACATTTGCAGTTTTTGATTACTTCTAATAAGCTCAGAGTCATAATCAGATCTTTACCTTCTGGCCGAGAGTGCTTTCTTGTTCATTTTTGTTGAACACTGTTATATTGTCTAGATTAAACTGGCTCTGGAGATTGAGTCCTGGAAAGCAAACAAAATTTTAAAAAATGAATGATTGCAAACCTCATCTTCAAAAGGTTTATTTATTTAAGAGATAAAATACTGCTGTTCTTACCTGATTTTTCAGACAGAGGGAAGAGACGCGCCAGGAAGAGCTGGATTCGCCCACAGAAAACTGTGTTCTGAGATTTGGACAGCCTCCTTAAGAGATCTACACAGACAGGAATATACACGAGAGACTGCTCTGCATTTTAAAGATAAAAAGCTTCATATGTCACAAAAGGATGAGATAAGCTCTTTACCATTGCACATCCTCAATAAATAATTCTTCCCCGCAGTGTAAAAGGAGTTCTGTGAGAAAAATAGAGCACAGCTTTGATAAACAAAGGACAAATACGTGGGGGCCTTTACTCAACAGCTGGGATTTATTTACCGATTTCCAGGTGGAGACGTTCTCTTCGACAAAAGAGAAGATTTTGTCACATAGGTCCAAAGGAAGACAGTCCAGCACGTCTCCCAGCAGGACGAAAGGTGTCGTAGCAGAACAGATACCTGTAGTGGAACGTAAGTCTTAGTAAGTTTCTTCATACCTTAAGAAACATCGTCTCTAAGACTTACAGCAGTTTACCTCATCAGTCTGCTTGCAAAATGCATGCTTTTCATAAATAAAAGGGACAAGTGGATCAGAAGCTAAAATGTCCCCCCACAGCATAACAGACCAGCCAATCCCCTCAGTGGATGTGCAATAGGGATTTCTCATATACCTGTGTGTCCAAAGAGGATTTTGTTTGGCTATAAAAGTATAGCATCAGTTGGGACGCACACATATATCAGCCACATGCTACTATGTGCTGATTTTGAGTGATGTATGCTATGAGACTAATGGGAAATAACTTGGCAGTGACTGATGTTTATATGTTGTGTCACAGATTTTTGCACTGAATGTTCAAAGATAGTCTTTCAGCTCTTTAGTTCTCTAATTTAAAAATGTTTTTGTTTTTATTTATGGTACAGGTTTCTTTCCCTGGCACAAAGGGGGAATTTAAAAAGATGAATAAACTATTAATTTAAATTTTTATCCTAAAAATCAGTGTATCACCTGGGTCTACTTATGAGACCCCTAGTTGAGTAACGTACCTTCTGTAACGGCATCAATGCTCAGGTAAATGAGAGCCAGGTAGTCATCACAGCTCGCCTTCTGCTCAACCTGGAGGGTAATTTAATATATTAAAAAAAAGTGAACAAACGCGTACTAGAAATAAACAAACAAACAAACAAACTAAAAGCATTTCTTACAATCAGATCACCAAGAACTCCCCTCAGGGCCTGGTCGAGGGTGGTCTTCTTTTCTGCCTCACTGTAACGTGAGAAAAACAAGCGATCAGTAAAGTTGCATCCTTTCCTCCATTATTACAAATTATGATAGCCAACATAAATAATTACAATAAATTAGAGTTAGCAAGAACAAACGTCACTTACTTGCCGGGGATCTGGTTAAAAATACTGATCAAAGGTTTGATGCTTTTTCCGGTCAGAGCCTGAACGGCAGATGCCTGAGATTGTGTGAAGAAGAAGAAGAAGAAGAACACATTTATGAAACAAACGGCATCGTTGGTTAGCGTCTGCGTTAGCTTAGCTTCATGCGTTACCTGCCATGGTAACAACATGCGACACGACACACTAACAAACTCAGGATAGGATTTCAACTGTGCTATAAAATATATGACTGCACATATGTCTATAAGTTGATGAAATTCTATGTTTTCTTACCGTAAATTTGTCTTTAGCGTCGACAAAATTAAATAAAGACGGCGACATCGTCTCTTCCTGGCAACCGGAAGTGCCAATAAAGTTGTTCCGGTTTCTTGGAGTGTGGGAAAAGGTCGAGAGCGGTGCAGGATTGCGTTTAAAATTAATTACAGTCAAGGTAAAATGTGAAAGTTTATGTCTCCAGCACACTTTCCACCACTTAAAAAAAAATATTTTGCACTTGTATCATGCAAGTTATTAGGGTAATGGTGTAATTTTTAAATATTGTCCTCATATTATAACATATTTGCCTAGTTGTTAAACTAACACTTCTTAGTGTGGAGGAGAGTCACAATAACAAGGATTTAAACCTGGAGTAGACCTAAATCTAAATCTTAATCTTAAAATGGTTGTAGGTCCTCCACCAAACACCAATCAGACGAGTTACTGAGAAGAATAATGAAGGTCCAGGAGTCTCTGGAGAACATAACCAGATGAAAATAACATAGGCTGTTCACATGGAGTGTGTAAGAAGTTCTCCTTTGGCCTTTCCCCTTTCAAACTTGCATTTGTTTGTCTTCTCTGATTTGAACTTTTATCTACATTTTTGATTGTTATTATTATTATTATTATTTACATTTATATGAACTTTTCTTCCTCTTTCAAGGAAAATTTGCTATGGAGAAAACTGAAGAAATACAAGGTGATTTACCCTCCACATCCTCAGAAGCAAGGGTAGCAATATCTGTCCGTACTGGTCACCATGAAAAGGCCCAGTAACCATGAAAGACTAGCTACTGAATTTCATGCGCATATGCTAAAGTAGATGTGATGGGGAGACACGTGACTTTCTTAAATGTCATATCAAAACCAAAATGTATGAAAGAAATATTTTAATATCTTGTGCTGGATGCCTTTTCTCTTTATGAAGATTCCAGAAATGGAAAATCTTCCTTGTAATATACACTTTATTTCATCATGAATGTGGTCTGAGCAAAAGGATGAAAAGATAGATTCCTACTGAAAGTGGCACAATGCAGAAACATCTCCGTGTGCATGTCCTTCTGTGTGGTATTAGGCAGCTGGTGGATTGTTGGAAGATCTGGCCACCCATTCTGCTTTAGGTAGCCATGAAAAAAGCTGTTGCACTGAAGACAATGCATTATCTTTTTGGCTCGAACTGAAGGGTTTTGCAAAGGCACTGGAAACCCTAATGAACACATGAGCCTGGTTGTAGCACCACTCGGTGAAAGTATGGTGCAAACAAAACCTCTGACCGTACCCACTGTCATTGAGCAATGTTCAATTATTCTCTCCCCTTTCAAACTGTGTATACAGAGATTAAAAATAATAGCTTAGATTTATACAGTGCCTTTCAAGAAACCCAAGGCCACTTTAAAAAAGAGTCTAAATAAGCAATATTAGTATTAGTTTAGGAAAATATGGAGATGGTGAGTTCCACTTTTCCGATGCTCAACATTATTTGAAAACTGTATTTGGGGAGTGCATACATCATGGAAATTTATGGAAACCACTTTTTGTGATTCCTCAGACTCTGGAATAGAAAGATGGTTTTTTGGCGTATGTGTTCCATCTTTGTAAACCGTGACTCCTGGGAAGTTGTTGCTGCTGCATCAGGGATGTTTGTATGTCCTTCCAATTCACAGATGCCTGGAAAACCCCGTGAATGACCTTACATACTGTTGCTTAACTGACTCAACATAAATCCCCAGTTTCTCTGTGAAAAGTTAAAAACTGGTACAGGCCGTCCTCACAGACTAAAGCTTGGATTCAAAACGTATAATAATGGCCGTGGTATTTCCTTTATGCATTCAAAAACAGTCTCTAAAACTGCAGTAATAACTCACTTCTGTCAGCAAGACATTATCTAGCTGGTGGTATTAATGGTTTTCTTAAAAAAACAGCACTAATCTGAGGAAAAAACCTCTTGTGAGCTTCAATTTAAGCTTTGATTTAGTCCTGAAGTGGCTCTAATCTTACTTTAAGAAATCTGATTATATCACTGTGGACTAGGCTAAGTCTAGGACTTTCTCATACCAGTAATGAGAAAGCTAATTTATGTTAATCTGGTTTAAAAGGATGTTTTAGTCTATGATTTAGCTTAATTCATGTCTGGGAAACCACCCCTTAATGATTTAACAGCATGATTGCCCTCAGTGTGGCCCTGTGGATAAATCCAAGTTAGACCAGACGGCGGCAGTGTTTCATACCATTTAGTCCCATGTTGCAGTTAAAAGCAGGGGGTGTCAAACTCTGTTTAGTTAATGGACCACATACAAGGCAATTTGATCTCAATTGGGCCAGAGCAGTAAAACATTTGCATAATAACACCTTTAATTCAAGTAAGCAAAAGTTCACATTTAATAGACCATTTATTTAGAAAACACATGTTGAAGTGGTTGAGATAAAAATAAAATAAATGCAGGTTCAACAGTATGTCTTATTGCATGTGCATTACAGATCACAGTGGGCCTAGAAATGCATAAAACCATCAGTTGAAGAGATTTTGGGTCTAAAGTACTATATTATTTTTCTCCGTATGACTCAAATAAATTTGTCAAGAACGATAAATCTTTATGTCCATGAAAATAATAAAACTTTACTGAAGTTTTTAAACTTTGTAAATCCATTTAGATTTCTAAATCGGACCCTCTAAAAGCTCCGTTTCCATTTGCATACATGGACCGTAAGGTGCATGTGTTTATATGTGTGTTCTCAGCCTATATGTTTGACATTCGCTCTCTCCTGGTCAAAGTCCCTTTAGTTTTTTGTTTTTTTTTCTAATTTCCATACCTGAAGTATAGAGGTGGCACTGAAATTAAAATTCTATTGTAGGCGTCCTGCATAGTTAGAGTTCAGGTCAGGGACAGGCCAGTGTGTTCAGGTTTGGCATTCAGTGTTAATGAGTAGACCTAACAGAGGTCACTGCAGTCATGTTGATGTGTTTTGTGCATGTGTGTCTTTGTGAAGGAACATTTCCGTGTGTTGTAGCCATACAATTGACATTGCAACTACTGGGCTGCGGGACTTGAATGCTTTGATATGATCTACTGTTCAAAAGGTCACACAGAACAGTGAGCTGTTATGTCAATCATTAAAGATCCAGTCTGTCGTTCTTTTATTCGTAGATTAAAGCTATAGTCACAAGATGACTGCTTTAAGTATTACTTTGTGGTGTAAAATACAAGACAGATTTTATTCTGTATTTACATATATCATAAAAATTTTAAAAATATACATTACCTTAATGCATGTGTATCTAATGTACTGTGTTTGTGCATTAAAAGATGATATACTAGATCAGGGGTGGGAAATATTAATAGCCCACCCCTTTTTTTAGAGGTATAGCAAGCCCCTGCACCTTTGGCAGCGAGCCTTTGGTGCATTGCTTCTGCCTTCATTTCTATATCAGTTACATGAATACTGTGTCCTGTTTCAAACTCTTGTCTTACATGCAGTTTTACATGCCATAGAGTCTAAACTTGTCTGTAGATGTGGGACCGGCCACTCCCTTCAACAAGTCTTCAAAACCCTGATGTTATGATGTCTGTTAACTGGTCTTACGAGTGTTGTGCTGATGTTTGGAAAAAAACGGTAAAAAGCTGTGAAAATGCAGGGCAGCAGTGTCATGTAGAAAGAGCTGAGGGATCATTTTAATCACTGCATGGTCGTTCTGGTCATGAAAAGAGGAAGTGAGAAGTGTGCTGCTCTGCAGTTTTGATTGGCACCTTGTTTCTCACACAGGCTTCTGTGCACAGTTCAGCAGATATCTAACTGCAACCCCTTTCCACAGCAACACCCACTTTCTGACCCAGCGGTTTTTTTCAGCGTTTGCCAAAAAAGCAGAAAGCACTGGTAAGAAATTCTTCGCTTGTAGATTAGGTTCCAGCAACCGAATCTACAAGCTTCACAAACTGACCAGCAGTTAGTTAGTTAGTTAGCTACAAAGAAGCTTGTGAACACTTGAATTAGTGGGATTTTGCACTGACTGGTTACTAAATGTTGCCTGATCTTTGTGAAAGTTGCTTTAAAAGACACACTCAGGCTAAACTAATAACACAAACACTTTTACGTTTATTGGTAATAGTAATGGTTCAGTTCTTTTAGAGTATTTTTCTACTCTACTTGAGCACTCAAAGTGCTCATTTCATGTTTGTATTGCAAGTGAAGGGCATCGCATTGAAATTGAAGGAATATTATAAAGTGATAGTTTTCTCTGGGTGCTTTTGGGCTGAATATTCATTTTGCACTCTGAAATCAATTTAAACTAGGTCAGACATCCTGTCTCTGTTGTTTATTTTGTCTTGATAAATATAATTAGAGGTCTGCTGAATGTTTTCCAGTGCCAAGTTATGGAATAATCGGGGCAACATGGGAGCCAAATAATTTGCAGAACACTCTCAGACAGAAATGCCTGGGGGCAACAAAAAGAGCTTTGTCCATGTTGTTGGAGACAAACTTCAAAACAAGATGCTAAACACAATGCTCTGACCCCCGAGGTTAAGCACACAAAGGAAGGAGATTTTTGACTAGCCGTGGTCATGTGACTAGCTTCTGCGATTTCACGATAAAAAAAGAAAAATGTGAAAAAGTGTCATCATGTCATTTAAAGGCGACAAACCCATCAGGAGAGTTTTCCACTGATGCATGATACAAGCTTCACAAAAAACGAACGTGGTTGCACTCATATACATTGTGTAGAAGAGTAGTATTAGCTACTCTTTATAGGGAGGAGGGCCATCGACCACATACTGAATATGGATAAATATTTGAATCTGATTGTTCCGGTATTTGCATTCAAATCTAATGAAATACAGTGAGGCAGCTCTGCAGCTTGTGTAGCTATTTTCCCTTTGCTTATGACGCCAGCATTTGAGGTTATTAAAATCATTTGATTCTCCATCCAATCAGTGATTTTCAGTGATTTTCCATCATGGCTTTCATCTGCCAAGTGCTGTCACAATAGATGGACCTTTACTGCTTTGCAGTGCATTGTAAATTTATGTGGGACAGGGACATTTTGTTAATGATCATCCAACACAGAACGAAAAATGAGGGGATGTGCATCCAACCACAGCAGTTATCCAGACTGGTGTTTAAGCTTACAATAACTCACATGTGTATTTATACAACCTTGGATGATTGCCCTCACATTACGGGGTTCCTGTTGGGAAATATTCACCTGTGGGGTTTAAAGTCATATGATAGTGATTCAGTGATTAGCCCGGGGTGTGGGGACCATCAAATATCTACGAGCCATAAAAAATCGGATGTGAGAGGGGCGCATGCACAGATGGAGAAAGGACATTCTTCAGGCAAAACAGGAAATCTCCATTATGGCCATATTTTATCTAATCACTGGTAGGAATTTTAACGTGCTTGTATGCGCAATCAACTGATCCACATCCTTGTGTTGTTTCACTGGTGCGACGAGATGATTTTGGGATTGTTGCCAAACACCTAAATAACGTATACAGATTGGGAAGCATTGCAAAGGAAGCACTGACGAGGCCAGCCGAATGTAAACATACACTGCATTAGTCTGGTGGATAGATATAACAAATGAGGATGCACTGACCTCAGTTTGAACTTTGTCTAGTAGCAAACTGTATGAAATATGAAAACACAGAGAAACTTGACTAAAAAGCATCTTTATTATAAGAGTCAATGTTCAAACAACACAGAACGCAATGTCGATTGTGGAGACACACACACACTGCAAAATAAGAATAAAACTGATAGCCGTTTTAAAGTATAGCAAAAAAAAAAAAAAAAAAAAAATTAA
>VVHJ01040711.1:7219-17624 GCA_015107715.1 Tylochromis polylepis | reverse complement strand
GCACCAGCTGGAAGGTCGCCAAAAGCTCTATGCCTACGCCTTGGCTGGGTGTGACGCCACTGAGCTGTAAAGTTAAATGAGGAATCCAGAACAACACTTTGTCAGACTTTGTCAGTTAGATAAATTGTTTCCTAGCACAACCACTTCCTATTTAGCAGCTGCTGGCATTGCCCAGGAAGCCTGACAGCAATCTGGCCACATTGATTGTTCATATTTCTTTTGTGGAAAACGTGTTTATTGTGGTTCACATTAAGTGGGGCAGTGCAGCTTCTCGGGGTGGGGCTGGGTGATATCAGGTCCTACCAGTGCCAGTGTTGTTCTTTAGTAGGGAGAGAGCTGCGGGTGCTAATTACAGATTGATGAAGCATTAAGTAATAACAGCTTATTAATTTAAGTGAAGAATTCTGGTGTTCAAAAACTCAATTTCCAAAAACAGATTGCCAAAGTATAAGTGGGTGGACCCTATATATATTCCTATTTCTCCTAGCTGTTGCAGCATGGCATACTTTAATAATAATGTGTCATCACTATTCATTAATAAGTATTGACAGAATGTCCCAAGAACCGCATAATCAGTGCCAATTCAGCACTTACATCCTCTCAAAAGTTTCGGTTTTCACTGTGAATGCACCTTAAACACACACTGTTGCATCATTGTATCGCAGTGCATTCATTTGTGCTATTAATGCAGAAATGTTTTCAAGCTAAAGTTTTTACTTACAGCGTTGACCCCCAGTACAGTACTGTTTTCAGGCCGTGTTCCATACACTATGCCACTGGCTAGGGCTGAGCCCAGCATCTGGGCAATAATGTACATGACAGCCTTGAGCACACTGATCTGGCAGCTGGCAAGCATCCCGAGGGTAACTGCAGGATTCAGGTGGGCTCCACTGATGTGGCCTAAGCTTTGGGCCAGGGTGGCAATGGCAAGTCCAAAGGCCAGTGACACCTTCACTTCTTGGTCTGGATTAGTGTTGTTTTTGTTCCCAATAGCTGTGGAGATGCTGAGAAAAATAAAAAGGGTCATCCCAACCAGTTCGGCCAGAACTGCCCTCCAGAAATCCTTGCTCTTGAACTCTCTCATTTTGGGAGCTGTGGGATTGAGCTGGTCCTCTGTAAGATGTACTCACAAACAACAGCAACAGGCTGCATATATATAAGGCCTGGGCTGATAATGGTTAGTGGGCGGGCTTTAAAAAACTGAAAGAGAGGGCCACACTGAATTAATGAGAAATCCAAAAGACTGGGCTCTCATCCCTCCCTCTGCTCCCTCGCCCTCCCTCCTTCTCTCCCTGTCCTCTGGCCCCTCTCCCACTACCTCCCCCTGCAGTACTTTCTGGTCTTTGGACTTTTGTGAGTAATAGAACACGATCTTTAAATAGCTACATCCAAATGTAAATTTTTTCACTCATGCAAACATTTACAGTTTTGCAGCAAAGCCTCTTATTGTGAGGTTTTTAGAGACAAAACGTGTTTGCTTTAAATATGTGTTTGAGAAAGAAATACAGGTTCACAGAAGGAGAATTTTTTCACATTTGAAGTAATCTTTTTCCTATTTATATTCATTTTAAAGTTGGAAAATTATGACTTTGCATAATGCAATTTTTCTGTGCACTCACACCTTGGACAGCACATAAGGGAGTGGGAAAGAAAGCAACACCCAAATAGTCATTTCAGGCTTCACCCTCCCTCCACTGATAAAGTGTTCAATCTTTATAAGACCACCCGAATGAAAGTTCACAATCCAGCTCCGAGACACACTTTGAGATGCGGAAAAATAATGTGATCATCATCAGTATTACAGCTAACAGTGCGCTACACTAGTACTTTGGACAACAAGAAAACAAAGATTAATAAATGAGCCAAATATTTTGCATGTCATTAGATTAAGAAACATTTATTTCTGGCTTAGAAATGGGTCACATTTGTTATAGATGGCAATAGCAATTCATTAACTGAAAGCATGTTCTCTAAATAATTATTAGTTATTTTGTTGACAGAGAGTTAGAGCACGGGCAGAGTGAAACATCAGCTCTGTGAACTGAGCTGCCTGTTACACCTGCTCCCTCAACTCAAGGCCACAGACAGCAGCTGATCTGCTTTAGCTGGTGAATTTCTGGGGACAGTGAAGTGATTTAGTAAAAGTCTGTATTAAGTTCATTACCCAAACTTATAGTTTCCTTTGAGGTACATGTCTGCTGACTCGACATGTTGGACATGTTGGGTCAAACTGTCTTTAAGCCTCTTCATTTCCCCTCTTTTCCCTTGGGTAGTTGTATAAAAGTAACAACTAACCATCTAGAGTCAATCATAGAAGTAAAACTCAGCTATGTCCCTCCAATATGATTTAGAGTGGCTTCTTTTTTAAACTATTTACCTCCTACCTTATCCTTAACGTCACGTTATTAATTAAAAAAAAAAAATAACTAAACGACTTTCAGTTTCACTTCTTCTGTCTTTATTTTCATGATGTCTTTATTTCTTTTAATCGTTCTATTTTGTGGCAACTTTTAAGTAACCTTAAAAAACAGAAAAGAAAATATGCTCTTTCATATAATAAATGTACATCTTTGTAATTATTACCTGTTCCAGTTTGTAGTTACATCATACTTGGCACGTACTGGGAGTGACCCAGGACAAATTCACAGCTGTTGTGTTGGACAACCTTTTTTGTAAGGGAAGGTTGACATTCGCTGACTGTCATCAGTCCCTTTAATATGTTATAAGTAAAAATCTCTTTTCACCTGCTCCCTTCTTCCCAAGCGGTTGCCACAGTGAGTCGCTCTACATATTTGATTTGGCAGATTTTTACGCTGGATGCCCTTCGTGACCCAAACCCAAAGAGGTTTGTAAAAATAGACTGGCTGAATGGATGTGCATCAATTACTGGTGGGTGCAGTGCATTTAAACCACCAGTAAATGATGATTAATGGTTGAATTTCTGTTTTTTACTGGAAAATAGACTTTTTGGAAATCTGTCAGTGTGTCATATCTGATGGTGATGATCACTGTGACTTAAGTGATTTTACGTAACACTTTTGCAGTATATTACAGAAAGTGATGACTGTCAATGAGTTCCAGCTTCCCATGCATCAAAAATAGGAGCAAACATTGAACTTTTGAACTCTGCTAATTTTTGTATGTTAGATCAAACCAGCTCAGATTTTATGGAAAAAATGTACAGTGTATTCAGAATTTTTGACAAAACATAAGCTAAGTTTTGAATGTCACTAAAATGTGCTTTGATTTTCAGGAACACATGACCAGAATGACATATAATACATATAATAATGACATATCCCCTACACAAAATATATTTTTGTTTGAAAATGCAGATATATTTCACCACAGGGACATTGTCTTCAGAAGGCTTAGACATAGATACAAGAAAATGTATTACATTTCTCATTTCATTTTAATCCTTTATTTAGCCAAGGCTTAATTTATATTTTGATTTGAATCTGGGGAACGCCTGACACCAGGATGCGCTGTGGGAAGAAGCCAAGCTGTTGGAGGCAGGGTGATGCTTTGGGCAATGTTCTGCTGGGAAATCTTGGGGCACAACAACAATGAGTTTGAGGCGTTGAATTGGCCTCCCTTGTCCATTTAGCCTTTTCATAAATATTCATAGGGAGCACAAAAATTCAACTGCTTGCACACATTCCATTTATCAAAGTGAGAATTTATATGACGTGTCTGATAATGGATGCTAGTCAACAGGAAGCATTTACCACTACAAACCAGGATGAGTAAAGTAAAAATCCCCTTTTGGAAGCGTTAACAGAGCAAAACCAAAACAATTTTGCCTCAGTATCATTGTTTGACAATCATTGTTCTTACTGGCATATGTCCAGTACTGAAATCGCAGTGGTAATGTGATTAAGGTGTATACATTCCAGAAGGTTTTGGAAGACTGCTGAGTAGTTCAAGTCTGTTTATTTATGACTATCATATCTTTTAACTCAAGTAAACAATTTGGTTTTAGTGTTAGCCTGACAGTGCTGGCACTGAAGACAGACTGCCTTACTCCATCTTTGTTTTAAGTCATATTTAAATCAAAGAAATACAACTCCAGAAGTTAAGAGCTGCGATTTGACAGAGGATCAGTTCTTCAAGGAAAATTTATCACAGCTATACGTGCTATAGATATAAATTTTCATGACTGTTTATTACCTTTGAAATGCAGAGGAAGTACTGGTGAAAAGTGTTCCAGGACAGGTGCAGTCAGAGGGCAAGGTTGAGAAATAGTGAAGCACAGAATAAACTGTGTGCATGCACGAGTGGTTAAAGTTTAGTATATTCATGGCTCATGCAGCACAGTCAAAAATGAAATTTGAATCCCATCAAGCCTGGCCTTACTTACAGTCTTTCATGTGAGCTTCTATTAGTCCCAGCTTTGCAAGACAGAGGCGACCCAATCACATCAGCAATGACTTACTAACATTTAAAAGACCTAATGAATGATTTATTAATATCTGTTTGTCACAGTGGATGAAAATATATACTTTCTTCTACTAGTGCTGTCTTTTCTCCAATATTAAAATTGAAGGAACGATATGAATTTTAACCAGATTTACAAAGTAAGATAAAGAAAGGCAAACGGTGACATTTTGCCAGCAGTCAGTAGCTGAACCTACAACAACAATGTCCAAGAGTGAGGGTTCCTTTCCAGATGGAAACTGTCCAAAATAAATACAGGAGCGGATTTAGGTAAAGGGGTGACGTATAAAGTTATGTAGACATGCGTAAGCTCTTTGGTTTGAAGAACAAGAAGACACAAACATCTGTTAAAGGAGTTAAAGCTTTATTGTTATTGGAGCTCAGGAACTTACTTTACATCTTCATATATATATATATATATAGATCTATATGCATTATACAGTAGATTTGTATAGTAGCAGCTTTGTATGACTCACAGTTCAAAGTGATTCTTATTCAGCTCATACTGGACTTGGCTTCAGCCCCTCAGCTAAGTTGTTTTAGCTCTATCTTTAATGCCACTCTCCCTTTGAACAGCAGGTGGATGTGGCTTCTGTGCTCTTAGCTGTGTGTCTGGGAAAGCTCAGGCAACACAACAGTCAAGTAATAATGTTGATTTATGGAGATTAAATTGCAAGATTGCACCTTGAAAACTGGTCAAGTTCCATCAATGCCCTCCTCTCTGTTTCTATAGTCTGTCATTGAAACTTTGTCTATGTTTAATCTGAGCATTCACCAGCGTAACAGCATACACAGTATGTGACAGAAAATAAGGAAACGTACAAAAGTACAAAAGGTCCCATTTTAACCAAAACCTGTGGTGACCAATGTCATCTCTTTGGATTATGTAAGATCACAAGTCATGAGAAAGTATACATAAGAGGAGTTCATGTAAGAGAAGAAAAAGAAAGAAAAAAAAGAACTTTTGATCTTAAAATGACTCATATGGCTTAGTCATTGTATTCTAACCCATCTGTTTCATTCAACACTATTGCAATACCCAGATGAATATTTTAACCACCTACTCAGTCTGATGTGTTACTGAAATGAACAATAATATAAATAAATGAAAAAGCAAAAGCAAAAACACTTTATAAAAAGTAGCAAAAACCCAGTGCATTTATACAAGCTTTGTGGCCTTGGATTCTTTATTTTTTCTCTCAGATATGAGCCATTTGAGGATATTTCTTCACATAGAAGGCAAACACTGGCATATATTTTGCTGTGACCTGTTTCGACAGGAATGTAAACGATTCCAGAAATCTTTCACTATTTACAGTACAATAAACATATCTGCATCTTATCACACTTTTCGACCACTACAGTTTCACTCTGATAGTGTCCCCAAATCATATCTGCACGAATCATATCTTCATGTCGCATCAGACTGAACTGTGATATGTTCTGACCACCAGCAGAAGAATGTGGAAAATGTGTGAAAGCTAAAAAAAAAAAGACAAAAAATTGTAAACACTGAAAAGTTCTGCATGGGAGATCTATATAAGAGCTGTAATGAGCACCTTTTCCAGCTAATTTACTGTAAACGGGAAAGTTCATGGCGCGTTTGATTGTTGCGCCTCTTTTTGTTTCGATTCGAAGGTGGTGCATACCAGAGAGTGTGCCACTGTTAGACCATAAAATCTCATCCATGCGACATAAAACTGCTAAAAAAGTGAAAAAGCAGTGAATCACAAGAAGTAGTGGGAGTGGGAGTTTTTCTTACTAAATATTTACAAAATCATAATTCTCCCCCCCCCACAGCCCAAAGACATGGTGTCATCATCCATAGGTGTGAATGTGAGCACGAATGGTTGTCCGTCTGTGTTAGCCCTGTGACAGAGTGGTGACCTGACCAGAGTGTACCCTGCTTCCCGCTCCACAGCAGCCGGGTGATTGGACGTGATTTGTCAGCAAAGAGTGGGCGTAGTTTTGCCTTTTTCTTGTTTCCTCTACAACAAGAAATTGGTGCTGAAAGGGTGGAAGATAAAAATCAAACTGTACACATGCTCTGAGAGTTTGCTGGGAATGCTGTGGGTTAGAGGCTGAACGAACGAACAAAATGCAGTATAAAAATTAGAGGAGCGCACATAACACAGAAAAGCAGTGACCCGCGAAATAGCCTGTGACAGTCAGGAACTCATTTTACTAACTGCTCAAATTTATCTAATTATTGTTTGGTCACAAAGGGGGAAGTTGATAAACTAGTTCCTAAGCACATTTTTTAAAATTTCATAGATAAAGAGTGGTGATTCTTCACATTGATGACGAGGGGAATTTGGAAGGAAGCCAAAAGGCTGATGAAATGATTTCCAGGGTTTTAGGCTGTTTAGGTTTTGTTTGACAGAGTGATGCATTGTCCAAAAAACATCCAGTTGCACACTCACACGCTCCGAAATCATAGCTGGTGAACAGGCTCCTTCAAAGGCTCCTATTCATTCCTAGTTGACAGTAGCATTGCCGGGCAAATCACAATCATGAGACTACAGCTGCATAGTGAGATTGGGTCAGTGAACACTTGAGCTGACCCAGACTGGACTATCAGTTATGTAACAAACACAAAGCATAACAATGTTTTTTAAAAAAGGCATGACTAAAATTAGCCTTCAAACTGCAGAATAATCAGAAATATAACATAATAACATCAATTCATGGGTTTCATTCTGGACTTGTAGTGTATTTTACAATATGAATTTAAAACTGAAAACTTGTCTGCTTAATTATTATGCTTTATTTTGGCAACAGCACCAGCAAAACAGCCCCTTGTTCAGGTATTGTTGCCAAGGAAGGTTGAATTACGCCATTCCAGAAATTTCCTGCTTCCTCCCGGATCGTTTGTATTTGTTTACAAAATATCCGAGGTGTAATTTTCCTTTAATGGTTTTTAGCTTATCTGACTTCCACAGTAGAAATGTAATTAGTGTGCTATAAGGAGAAACTATTTATTTGTACAGTCATCATAGGATATTTATCTTTAACCAATTTCCCTGCAGGGGCTGATGAATTTTTTTGATATTTTCGTGGGGAACAGTATAGATTTGAGCACCACTCCAAACCACTGATTATTGAATCTCGCGTGACCATTTGTGAAGAACTGATTTTGTTATAACAGTTTATGAGTTATGTATTTATGTACTGCATATGTATCTGCCAAGGAAAGGTATGCAAACCGGTGCAACAGCATTTTCATGACACCTTCAGGTTGTTTTATAAAAGCATCAGAGTATCTTATCTGTACATCTGAGGTCTATACAGGTCTAAACATTAACCAGTCTGTCTCATGATTTATCTCAACTCATTCTGAAGATGAAGTTTCTTTGAGAAGAGGCACACTGAACCATCTTCTCTTCCTGTGTTTTCACTCTGTGTGTGCTCCTTTGAGACCAGCAGACACATGGGGAGTAGCTTTTATTAGGGGATGAGCTCCCCTTAAAGGTGAATTGGGGGTCCCCACTCTTTGCCTATTAATTGCCGTTGTAAAAGCCCTTACAAACGTCCTCTGCCTCTACAAAACCTATACAAAAACATTTTTTTGAAAAGCTTGGTCAGGGGTCTGCAATGCCATGACAACATTATAGGCATTAAAGGCTTATTCCTGCTTCAGTTTTGCCACGGACAAACACCTCGGTTGCTCACTGCCCAGCGCTGCTTACTGCAGACTGGAAAACTAGATTTTAAAAGCTTAAATCCAACAGAGATCCAGTGGCTGCTCTTCATACTTTATAGAAGAAGTATGGAGAACATTCATGATTACTTTATGATGACTTCAGACTTGGCAGAAAAACAGTGCTCTGTGTAGTGAATCTTTCACCTAATAAAAGGCTTCTCTCAGATAACACTGATGTGTGTGCTGAGCTTCCATCTGGGATGCCTTGTGATAACATTAACTTAAGTGGGATGTAAATCAGTTTACAAACTAATAAAACCCAGAGTGCCAGCAGATAAGGACAGACTTTGAACCGTCAGAAAGCTCATCCTTGGCTTTTATCTTGCTTGCAAAATGATACACTTTTAGCCCTGAACTCTTTTCAGGGGGGCACGTGAATCTGATGGGTTTGTGTTTATATGCATTTATTGTGAGGCATTATAATTACTTTAATACTTTCTGGTCATTTGGCTACCTTTTGTGTGTTTCCGCATCTGTTGGCCTGATCATCTGTTTGTCTGTCTCCTTTGTACCTGTATATTCAAATATGACAGTAAGATCTGACCTGTCATTTTCCAAGATGATGAATTTTCCAAGGAGATTTCTTTTTGAAGAGGCAGACTTCCTGCAGATGGGATCTAACCTTTGGAAGTGGAACCTGAGTTTGATGAGGAAGTTGGTTTTTACCCGTGGAAATGTTAACGCCAGCCCTGCTGCAGAGCTTTTTCCCTGTGAGCTTCTCACTTCATCTCCTTTGCACACAAGCGTTTCATCCTTTGTTTTGAGGAAAGCTATTGTTTAATGCAGTTCTAAAGTTGATATCTTGCCACTTTCTTCAGTACTAAATAGCATTTGGATTTAAAAAAGCCCTGCGATGTACACTACATAAACTCTTATAAAACAAGAAATAACCTGTTTCAAGAGTGCTTTTAATAATTTTGTTTGCTTCAAATGCAAAAGCACAGAAGTAAGGCTGATCCTCGTTTAATTTTAAACAGAGCAGCAATCATGAACTGACAAAATCCTACACTGTCAGCAAAGCTGGTTCAACATCATTTCCTGGGAGGGAAGACATGCACTGATCTGTTATATATATGAGTTATTTAACTGAAAATTGTAGAGCGGCCTCCCTCCCGAATGGGAATTTCCACAAGCTGTAAATCGTGGTAGTGATATATGATACATGATACAGTATTACAGCATGGACTCACTCAAATCATCTCAGCAGCTCCTGGGGGTCTGAGATGAGGAACAAGAATAAACACTCACTGTCTCAGATGTGCCAAGATTAAACATCGATTCACCTTATCTCACCTTGTCACACCCATGCAGAAGTTAGTTTGTGTTGTTGTGCCAGATTTACTGGCTAAGAAGATATTTTGTGATTTTTTAAAAAAAAGGTATCTGTAAAATTTTATATAAATGAAACTTATTTTAAGCAACAGTGCAAAACAAAACAGCCAGTGATGTTGTAAGAGAGGGACCACACATACCAGTAAGTAATTCCTCTGTGTTTCTGGCCACAGTGGACTGCATTAAACATGCTTCATTATACACTTTATCTTTTGACTACATTCTCCAGCTTAAGATGTCCCTTCTAATTCACATTAAGTCCTGATGGATGTTTAGATGAAAGAGAAAAAAGAATCTACTCTTATGCTGTTGTGAAAGCAACAACGGAGGAGTAATCTTTGTTTACTCCTTTCCAACATGGAAGTCAAAGACCTGTTTTAGTAGAAGAGCGAGAGCGAGGCGACTCTGACAATATCCAAGGGATTTAGGGATTGAAACTCACACACAACACACAACTATTATGACTAGAGCGTTTTGCTCCACAAGCTAACAGTATGAAGTGGGAACGCTCATGCTTATGTGCATAAATTGAGGCCAAAAAGTTCATCCTTATGTGCCTCACATCTGTTCAGTGCCACGTTTGGATACACAGGGTGTGTTCACATCTGTGTAAGGCCATCTGTTTTCATACTGAGAAGAAAAACAATGAAACCAAATTAGACTCTGCCCTAAGAGACAAACACAGGGGTTCAGAAGTAATGAAAATTAAACTTACTTCTTTATCCTCCTGAGATCCAGCCTATCCATTTACATCCTCTGTAATGGACATTTATTTTTTGGTCTATATCTTTTGACTTATTTGAGCCACCCTACTAAGTCCTGATGTACTAAATAGAGGACATGCTGGGCTTTCCATTGGGTGGCCTCTTTAAGCTCCAAAGAGAAAGGAAGGTTCAAGGGGAAGATACCTTTGTCCTCGGTTCATAGGAG
>VVHJ01040709.1:26792-38896 GCA_015107715.1 Tylochromis polylepis | reverse complement strand
TTTCAGAAGTACTTAAGGTTTGGTGAGGGCACAAAACCCTGTTTACTCTTTCCCTCCCAGGCTTCTAGACTTCTGATTGGCCAGCATTTCTACACGGTTAGGATTTGGCATGTTTTTGGCAGTGTTTGACTTTGTTTTTTGCATTTACATGTGGACCAAGATATTTTTTCAAAGCTGCACGTGTGGACGGGATTTTTTAAATTTTTATTTTTATGAAAACGGCAAATCTCCGTTTTAAAAAACCCGTGTACATGTGGACGTAGCCTTAAATAACAGAAAAACAAACCATCTCTGTGGTGTAATTATTTTACATGTAGTTGGGTTTTTGTTTGTTTGTTTGTTTTTACTGTGTAAGAATATTCAACATTGCTATCAATACATTTTTCAAAAAATGCCTCTCTGTCCAAAATGGGTTTAAAAACATAAACAACGGTGGGATACTGTTTGTGCGTGATTTGGACAGGGGGAACAAATTGTGGCAGGATCAGCCTGATATTATTTGTATCCCACTGTAACTTTACTGTATAAAGAGCTAACATCTTCAAAATTTCAGGAGTAGTTAGTCATTATAAGAAGTGTTTGTGAACTAAAAATCAAGAATGTGGGATACTGTTTGTCCGTGATTTGGACAGCCCAGCGCGCGCTCCCGACGCAGGGGGAACAAATTCTGTTGGGGATACCTACCTTGGCACCGCCGTTGTGCAGGTGAAGCCAAAGGCAAGATATTCTTCATCATATTTTCTAGTCTTTGGTTTGGAAGGAAGTTGGTTTGGAAGCATATTTGGCGATTTGTGCGGGAGCCCGTCAAAAACCTGTCCATTATGCTAGCAGTGTCCAAGCATTCTTTTTTTTTTTATTATTCATATCGCGACCTTCCTGCAATGGCTCTGATTGTTCCCACTTTGGGAACCACTGGGTTAAATTAACATGTGTGTATCCGGAACACAAGCAGGTTTTAATAGAATATCCAAACTCCACACAGAAAGGCAAAGTAGATTTGAAGCCTGAACCTTCTTTGTGTGAGGTGACAGTACTAGCAGTAGCTAGTAAGCACTACATGCCAAAGTTTCCAATTTGGCTTAAGTGCTAAATTAATATGAATTATTCCCCGAGTATATAGTATACTACCAACAATGACCTTGCTCATCAACTAAAGCCCACTTGGGGTAGCTATATCTCAGGATGTAGAGCAGATCCTCTGTTAATCAGGAAGTTGATGGTTCGATCCCTGGCTACTCCAGTCTGCATGCCAATGTATCCTTGGGCAAGATACTGCCCCAAAAATCCCAAGGTTTTTCTCTAATGCATTCATTGGAGTATAAATGTTAGATAGTAAGCACTCATGTTGGAAAAAGCATGGAAAGTTGTATAAAACAGTTTGAGTGTTCAGAGTATATAAGAACCAGTCCATTTGCTATGAATGCAACTACCAAACTTATTGGCAATCTAACCAGCACATTTTAAGAGTTTAAGGAGTCTAAGTAACAACATGGCCATGCTTAAAAATGAAAGGCAACAATTAACAGAAATTTTAACCCTACAGGAACATTAATTGAAGTAATAAATATCCTACAAATACTCTGAGCATTCAATTAAAACACCTTCAAATCAACCAGGCAAGATTTCATTGAGGTAAGGTAACATTTACACCACCTGCAGGCGAACACAGCTGAAAATGCTAAATAGGAAGCCGCACTTGCCAGAAGTGAACTGGGACATGCTCAATTCATTTTTTTTTTTAAAACATGCCACCTTCAGGAATCTCAAGGCAAAATGTTCTAACAATGTTACCGCTAAAGATTTGAAAAAGGTTATCACCAACCATTTTTTTTAGAACACATTTAGAGGATGGTATCCTACCTTAGTGAAGAACATTTTGGGAACAAAATATAAAATTCCACTACAGTAAAGCCAACTGAAAGTGTAGCAAAGGGTATGTTCCAAGTAATAAAAGACATGAGTGTAGCCTTCATGCTTTTCACTGGTCCATGAGCTGTGGGAAGGATACTCAATGAACAGGCCCAGAGCCAGTTCACAAGACAAACCCCCTTGGCTGAGGGAGTCTTGAGTTAAACAGCTTCACTTCATGAACTCCATAGGAAAAAGACGTCGAGGAATAACTGTGAGGAGGAAATGTGTTTTGGCAAGTTGTTGGCTTGGGCTTCAACTCCACTGTATACTGCAATGAGTTATTGTTGGGCAGCATCCATAAAGCAGTTGAAATCCTGTTAATTGCTGTAGGATACTATGAGTGAACTGGTGCTGGTTGCGGGTTATAAACTTTTTAATTGTACTCAGAGGAGACATGAATTTAGTCTGAGTCATTTAAATCCGTTTTCACTCGCAGTGAGATGACTACTAAGATCAAGTTAGCAGCTTTTGCTTCTCTGCTTCTTTGGAATTCTGAAACTTTCACCACAGACGAATCTCTGTCCGTATAACAAGGAAATACAAACAGACAGTAACAATGTCCAATGTCGAAAAATGAGTGATTTTGCTCAAATCTGGCATTTTTTTTACATTTTATATTTTTATGCCAACGTCCATGAACATGCTCTGTCTGTATCTTGCCTTGGTTTCTCTTACAATTTTGCCCATAAGAACAGCAGCAGTCTGCTAATGCATGCTAATTGGTTGGCTAAGGATATATGGCAGGAAGTCCTCCCTCGATGACACCCATTTCCAAATGATAGCAGACATTAGTAAAGTGGTTAAACCACAAAAGAAACCCCATGTGTGTGAGAAGCATGTCGTTTTGGTGGCTGAAGGTGACTGGTGTCTGGAAAAAGACATATCAAAATGGCAGATGGTGCAGTGGCTCATGGTACTGTGACTTACAGAAAGATATTTTAATGCAATCAAAATCTGAAAATAGAGCAACAGCTATTCTCTTGACCCCGGCTGCGGTCAAACAGACCAAAAAAATGACTTCCTTTTCCTAATCACTTTACCTTGATCTCAATGGAAAACATGTCAAGGAAATTTGTGAAGGAGAATTGGTAAGGACTTAGGAAAAGTGAACCACTGTGCTCAGGGAATCTGACTATACTTACATAAGACTACTTAACAACTACCCGGAGATTATAATAACATCTCACATCTTAAATACTTCATCCCATGGAGGTCACAGTGAAAAGAAATGTTCGTCACATTGTGCTTAGTTGCATATCAAGTCCACTCATATTTTCTCGTCCTGCTGGAGAGACGATCCGGTCCAACTCCTGCCTTTATTCTGACTTTCTGGGACTGAAGTCAAGACAGTCCTAAAGACTGCAATACAATAATGGACATAAGTAATGCAAACTAAATTACAGTGAACCTTAAAACGACTTGGATCACTTTAATAAAGCTCATAATCTTAATTGTTTTATCGTAGAAAATCTTTGCTCCGAGTTCAGCTGTGGGTTTAACAACATTGTGTTAAAGAATCAAAACATATCAGCAGGTTATGCCACAAAATGGAAAATGCACTGTTAATATTTACATGACTTCTATCACTTGTTTTTTCTGTTTATTTGTTTTCACAAACTGATGTTGCTATGAAGTGTGGGACTTTCCTGTCATAAAGGATGCTCCAAAGTATCCTTTGCTAAAGGATGCAATAAAGGAAGCCTAAGCCTAAGCCCTGATATACAGTAGTATCGTTCACTCACTTAGAAATCTACCTAAGCAAAAATGACTTCGACCAGAGACCTCTTCTATCAAAAACATGATGAAAATTGACAGAAGAGTAATTTTTACCAGATGAAATTTTTAGGGTGGGAGGATGTGGCTCCCTGGGGCTAGACTATCTAGCTTTTAGACTTTAAAAGTTCTTTGCTGCTAGCTTCTCACCAGAAGGGGCTAAACTGAAAGAACAACAGCTCAAGCATGAACAGAACCTTCACAACCAGACCACTTCCCATGAACTCAAAAGCTACGACAGCATCTGATAAATTTCCCTTAATGCAAAACAAGTACATATCAACAGATCATAAAAAACAAGCTATGCAAAATCTCCTCTGGAAGTGCGAAGCAAAGCCGTGGTGAATGTATGAATAGCTGAATAAGTTTCGCTTTGTTTTTCTAGACAACGAAAACTTGGCATGTGACCGTTATCTGATATCAGGTATTACTATGAAAGAGAGACAAACTTTGCATGTGTTCTCAGTGAACCACATCTGACACGGGTACTGCTTTGGCACAGCTAGCTACAACACACACTAGCTTCTGCTTAACTGACATTCACCATCACACTGTGCTGTAACACCAGCTGTTCAGCTCCAGGATATGGTGCTAATGGTTGCTCCCTTGCTACTGTAAAGTGAGCAGTATTTCACTTAGTAGTCTGCATAAGATAATGAGTTCTTGCATAATGCTCTGGTTAAGCCTAGACTGCATCACTCCAACTTAAAAAGGCTGTATCATAGACTATAATCACAAACAAGTACAGATACTAAGATTTTTTCCTGGCTAAAAATGAGCAATTGGAAGGAGTGATTCTGCATGTAAGCAGCGTTTTTCTGTTTGTAATTAATTTAAAGAGTCTGAGTTGGTTGACTTGACAGAAATGTATGCATTTTCTCATTGTTTTTGCCCATCTGATAAGAAAAAGTGTAGAGCTAATGATTTTCCTTATATCCAATCAGCCAATCATATGGCAGCAAATCAGTGCCTTTACTCATGTAGACATGGTCAAGAGGATCTGCTGAAGATGAAACAGAGCATCTGAATGGCGAAGAAAGGTCATTTATTAATTGACTATGAATGTGGTGTGATTGTTGGTGCCAGACGGGCTGCTCTGAGTATTTAAGAAACTGCTGTTCTACTGCGATTTTGCCACACAAATATCTTTAGGGTTTCCAGAGAAGAGAGAATGGCCAGACTGCTTCGAACTGATGGGAAGGAAGCAGTAACTTAAATAAATACATGTCATGACCAAGATATGCAGAAGAGCATCTCTGAATGCACAACACGTTGAACCAAGAAAGTAAAGGCCTCACAAATTTTGAAAACAGAAGATTGGGGAAAAGTTTTGATTTCTGCTGCAACATTCAGATGGTAGGGTCAAAATATTAAAGCCTGGAGCCATCCTGCCTTTTATGGATGGTTCAGGCTGATAGTGGTGACATAATGGCATGGGGAATATTTTCTACAACCCAGTATTAGCAAAATGTACCTAACAAAGTATCCGGTATGGACTTCCAATTTAAAGTTTTGAGCAACAAACTAATAAATACTACAATATCACTCACCAAAACTGTGCACTATCCGCATGTGCACTAACATAAAAATATATCTATTTTATTTTTAAAAAATATCTATATATTAAAAATATATATATTTATATTTATGTTTATACATTTGTATAAATATATATATTTTATAAATATACCAGTTGGTATACCTGCACCAATTCATTGTCAATTAATTTTAATGGTCAGCCTTCTTGAGAATTCAAAATGTGGGCTAATAGAAACTGGAAACTGGAGTTGAATGTTTTTTTTAGAATTTTATTTCCCAAATTAGTTTAGTAATAAAACAGCTATCATCAACCTCTAAAACTCCGCATTATAAATCACATTTGAAAACTGGTAACAGACCAATACAATGTCTCTACCTCTTTGTCCATTTAAAAGTTGCAAACTTAGGCACTTTCTAGTTCTTTCAGGCTGCCAGTTTTCATCCAGTTTCAAGCCAAAACAATCTTAGCTATTTACAGACTTTGATTATCTTAATGCATTTGCTAAAAATGGCATATAAAGGAGTAGTGCCCAACCTGTAAGCACATTCTTCAAAAATTCTTTCAGCTCCAATAAATGAATGTGCTGAGATGAAGTTTAACATTGTTAAAAAAAATGGATTTACAAGGTTCATCAATATTAGAAGTTAACAAAATGTTAATTAGCTAGTCTACATCTAAAGATTATAAATTATGTTGTGACTGAAGTACACACTGAGAGCCAAGAATCAAAGACAATTAGAAAAAAAAGACAAGAACCTCATCCAATCAACATTTTAGAAAATAAGGCAACTTATTCTTGGGGTTGAGGTCTTAATAAATGTTATCATATGTCTTATGATGACTTTATCATCTCCTCTATTCACTTTGGAAGTAGGTGAAAGCTGTGCCAGAAACATCTGCTTGGAAGGAAAGTTTAGCCTATCATCCAGCCTTCAGTCCACCAAGAAAAGCTGGCCAAGAACTATATGTGTTCTTTTACTGATATAGGGAACTATATGCAAAGGAGAAACCACACAAACACAACCTAATCGGAGTCTAATCAGCACACCCTTCCCCGCACTCATTAGAACTGCGCTAATATTTAAGGTCCCATCTTCAGCTAACAATCTGAAAACAGGTGTGAAAAAAACCTTTTAAAAGCTTAATGACCCTCCACTGCTGCTCTCACATTGTTGGGAGGTAGCTCTGCAGTGACAGCATTCAAATATCATTTTGATGTCAATCACTGGTGGTGATTTTCATCATCCGGTCCAACTACTACACAGGTCTGTGCTGCTACTTTGCATGACAAATATTCAAATTAAGTTTGAGGTGAGGGCTTGGACTGCTGAGAGCTACATGGGTCTGCACTACACCTGAGAATAACTCCACCAAACTAACTACAAAGCTTAGGTAATAGTATAGTTTTATAGTACTTAAGAACATTTAGAGAGCTGAAGTATGACTAAAGAACTTCAAAATAAAAAAGGTAACCTTTATGCACCAATATATCAGCTGATATACGTCCTGTTGACTCATGTTGGCATAACGGCAAATAAGATGGCATATACAGATGTCAGTGGCCAGCATGTTGTTTGAATTTAGAAAGCCTGCAATGGAGAGCTAAAGTTGTCTGTTTCCCTGGAAGCAACACAGGAATAACTCCCTACAAAATCAACATGATTTCATTTAATTCATTTAACTTTTGGAAGTGACTACAGCAGAAAGTTATTATGACACACAATGAATCATGGCTACAGGATGAGCCTGGAATCAATGTAGGCATATGCTGCTTTGACTAGCCACTTATCCCACATAATACTAAGGCCCTTGAAAGTTTACCCAAATTGCACTCAGTGAATTATGGAAAAACAAATTAAACATTCGGGGTACGAATGTCTGTTTCTGCTACTCTGTATCACAGACAATAAACTGCTACTGTTTTGCTGTTGAAACTATGATAGATATACTGGTGTTTCTGAAACATGGATCAAACATGGTGGGAAAAAAAATAACATGAATTAAAATCCACCAAATTTCAGCCCAATCTGATGTACTTTGAGGGCATGTAACTTGGAAAATCCTCATATTTTGAAGGCAAAAATTTTGCATGGCTTCATCAAAAGTAGTAAAGTTATTATACAACACATATACGGCTGATTCTGAAGCGGTCAGGTAAGAATTGTGTTCAAATTTGGTTGACCCATAGGCTTCCTCACCTGATGATTTACTGATATTTAGGGAAAAGTTTGAGTCATAGTTTTGTTTTATTCACATTACAGTGTTACATTAGTCCTGAATAAAAAGACAGAAAGAAAAAAAAGAAAGAAAGAAGAGAGTGCTTAAAGTTCATTTGGACAAATAAGCAAAAATGAGAATGAGCCTGCGGGAATAAAACATAAAAACTGCTATTGTGTACGCATGCAAACACATACAAAGACTTGTGTGTTTGTGTGTCAAGAACAGTTGAATGAAATCCTTGTCAGTGCCTTGCATCACTGAGCAGCTTGCTAAGCTGGATCAATGGCAATGTCACAGCGTGCACACACACAAATACACACCACCCAGTTCACACACATATCAGCTTTGCTCTGCCCTTCCACACTGTCATGGACACTGTCACACTCCATTCCCCCTCTCATAAAGACACATAGCATAGGGACAGGCATGCTTGCTTCTCTTCAGCTCACACTCAGCTGGTGGATCTTCCTCACAGTAGTGTAGCTCTAAGTGGTTTTAATCCGTGGAAGCTCCAGCACTGTAACAGGACCTTGAGAGACCTTTTAGTCTCTTTTAAACTATCCTGAAACAACAGATCAGCTTTTTTTGTGTGTGTGAAGGGCCAAAACAGCAAGGGGAGGAGTCAAAGTGTACAAGAAAAAAAAACTGCTATAAAGGTGCTGTATATGTTAATTTCAACTATCCAGAAGAGAAAAACAAATTCCCATGTTTTTAAATCTGGACCCTATTTTCCCAACTTTTATTAGGTGTAAAATATCAGCAGCACCACACAGAGTTCAACAGTGAGGTTCATGTCCTTCGTATGGGTTTTGATTATGCGTCATAGTGATGTTACTATCCAAAATAGATGAACTACAACAGTGTGAAACAATGGTACATGCTCTTGTAAAAACCAGAAATCTTTATGGTATCAGCTTTAACAAAAACTGTGTTTTGTTTCCAATGTTGTTGAAAAGATCTACTCTATCCACAATCCGAAATTGAAACCATGACATCTGTGACTGGTGGTGGTCATTGTTACCATGGAAAAAATGAATGTTTAATATTCACAGCTACTACTATACAACATTACAAGGATTAAACTCAAAAGGTTTGAAGCTTGCTGTGGAATCTGGATTTGCCGTGCATTGTGGGATAAGTAGTTCCTGTAGCTCTAAAGTGTAGTGGTTTACACACTCCCTTAACAAATAAAATATTCCCTTTAGAGCTCAGGAAAAGGCACAAATCCCACTGAGGGTGTGTCAGGAAGGGCATCCGACATAAAAATCTGCTAAAACATATAATTAGAGCTGCCTACTGACCCCTTATAAATTCAGATTAAATCTTTTTATTGGTCATGATTCATTTCAAAGCTGGTTGGCTTGGTTCACGGATTAAACCTCTTTGTACAAGGATTTTCTGGAATGCCAATGGACAGAATGAATAGGAATTTCACTTCCGGAACTGGAGCCCTTAAAAAGTGGGCGGTCATTGTTAAGCTCTATTTAGACAAGAGGCTGGATTGCAAAGTTATCAGCTAATGGTAGCTAGCTTGGTTAGGTCTCAATCACACAGGGCTAGAGACTGGTCACAAAACCTGGGAATCACCAGTCACTGAGGAAAAATGTGTTTTTCCTAGATGGTTGGGAGGTGGTTGCCAGACGGTGCTTCAACAAATGAAATCAGTGCAAAGATGATGCTGCACCAAGATCATCCTTGTGATTATTTCAGTCGCTAGCCAATTTCAGATAGAGACATGCATGGAAGACACAGACTTGGATGCGGACACTCAATTTACTCTTCAAGCTGGAGCGCAACTTGAAAAAGTGTGACACTAACCAGAAAAATTCATCTACAGAAAAAATGTGGGGCTTTAACACTCCAACCAGCACATTTTCACAATTCAACTTTATTTCTATAGCGTCAAATTACAACAACTGTTGCCTCAAACCACTTTATATTGTGAGGTAAAGACACTAAAATAATACAAAGAAAACAGAAAACCCCGACAATCAGATGACCCCCTTTGTCACTTTGAACTTTTACTTCAAAGTAAAAGTTGTAAAAGGTACTTTTACTTTGAAGGCAAATGTTCCTCATTTCCAGTTTGCATCGTCCTTTTCAATTTTATGATCACTTGGCAATTAGTTTGCAAGTTTGTGCAGACAAGTTAATGTCTTTCATGCAAACTACTAGCGACTGTGACAACCTGCAAGCGACCAAAACAATTGCAAGGAAGTATTAAGTGAGCCACTGCATACTTCTGTGTAACCTCCGCCAACCACTTGCAAAGTGGTGGGAGAATTCCCAAGATGCTAGTGACTATAGGAGCTCACCGTCTGGTCTCTAGGACTGCATCAATAGGACATTAATGACTGTTTTCCACAGCAACTGCCAGTAACCACTCACAATCAGATCACAGAATACACATTTTTCCCTCGTGACTCGAGGTTGCCAGATGGTTGCCAACCAGTCTCCAGGCCTCAGCGAGCTTCATCCCTCCAACTGAGTGATAAAATACCAAATACTATTTTAGTGACCAACAAAAAGCAGGGCAATGTTTATAGCTAACTTTTTAAAAATCTATATGAAGGACCTGAAAAAAACAAACAAACACATCAGCCATGATGGAAAAATCAATCAAAAAACAATGTTTTCTGTTTGTGACTTTGTCTCAATAATTGACATGAGTACACTTACTATCACTAATTAATATTCTAATACGATTGTACTAAGCCTTGACTATCCTTTAAAATTCCTTCAGTCAAAGGTGATCCATTGGCTGCCTCTTCTTGAATCATTACACTGCATTAGTGCAGGTCCTGGAGCAGGGGTCATACTGATTGCTTCCAGCAGAAATTCCTTATAAATCACCATCATACTGGTTTAAGAGTGCTGTGCAGAGGCTTTCACAGGCCATGAGAGATCCTGCGTCAGTCCAGCATGAACGCAACCAGCCTTGTCACAACCCACAACTCACTTTTCCCATCACTACGACAAGCAGAACGTATTCCACCAGTGAGCAGATCAACAAACACAAACAACAGCAGACAATGGGGATGGCACACTTTCCCCCATATCCACCTCCAGGCCTTTGAACGGGCGCACTTTGGCGCAAAATGGCTGCCATGCAACTATACAGTTGGTTGACGCACAATAGTGTTGTGGATGGAGCAAGTCAGTGACCCGTGCAGGATACAATTCACCGTTCAACTCCCCAAAAAGAGTCATTATGCAAGCCGAACAGGCAGCAACAATTGAGGAGCACTTACATGGATTCTGTGGTGGAAAATTGGAGGGTAAAGATGTAGATGTGGGGGCAGCTGCAGCTCGCAGCAATAAGGTTTTTACTGAAATGTTTGTTTGTGTACATCTTAAATGAGCTTCAATTTGTACCCCCACACCCACCCCAAACACACACATACACACTCTGAACTACTTCCACCAGCCTTTCTCTTACACCCAGGAGGCCAATGTTTCTCAGGGTCTCTCCTTTCTTATATGACAGAGAGGCGAACATGTTTAGCTCAAGATGGATTTTTAAGACCTTAACTTGCAAACACCAGGCAAAGTCCTGTAGTAGCCATGAAGAGTAAATTCTTTGTAACGTGATAATGAATGAGGCTGAGAGTACCTCCAAAAACTTCAAAATGAGAACACACACAGCAGTGATGAGGCTCTAGCCTATCCCACAGAAAGAAAATGCTATTTAAGAATTGGTCAAAAAGTAATAAACAAGAAGTCAAAGGAGGCCAACAGCAGCTCCTAGAAGGACTTTACCTCAAAATTATGAATAATAGATAATAACTATTCGTTAAGATAAAGGATTCATTGTTCAAACAGGCCGCTTGATGTAATGAATAACTTATAATTGAATTTGTAACTAAAAGTAATGGACAAATGGTTAAAATAGTGTCCAAGAGTCATGGATAAACAGCTGAGACAATTTACTAACCAAACCTGATAAATGGTAAGCAGAATGTAATCACTAAGAGTAAACAGTAAGCTGAAAGTGGTCCAGATTCAGTTTAAATAAGTCCAAATGAACTCGTTTGACCACCAGAGGTGGTGCAGATGGAGGAGTCCATCTGATAGGGCTTTGTGGCCACTCTGGGTGTAAAAGGCTGAGAATGACTGCTGCTCTGTGCGCGTGAAAGAGAAATAGTGTTAATAAACGTTCATAAGCGAGTCACGAGACAAAAGTAAAGCCACGCTGCGCTCACACACGCACACACAGACACGAGTCACTTTCTTTCTCAGCTGTTTGTGCAGTGAGTTTCATGACAACCATTTCACGGTGCGTAATGAACTTACCTTCACTTGGAAAGGATGGATCTCATTGAGTGAATGTCTTCTCAGCTTCTTCGTCAGCGTCTTCAGCATTTTGTCTTATTTTCTCGTGTATGGCTTATCCCCGCTTTACTGCCTCCTATAGCGTGACGGTTACAGCAACTTCACCGGCGACTTTGAAAGAAGGCACACCACAAAAAGCAGCTGCACCGACTCTCTCCGGTGTCGACAAAAACACCGACACACCGAGATTCCTCAAACTGCGTAGATGCGGCTTCTTTTCAAAGGCAGTGCGCAGGAAACTTATTTTCGAGTTCATCGGAGTCACTCTGCCTTTCCTGTATGTTTAACTACTTTTATCTCTCCCGGAGTTTAACTCAAATATGTTTAT